>PVIA01001341.1:156737-289660 GCA_004024845.1 Tonatia bakeri | reverse complement strand
ATTTGAGTCCCAGTTTTCTTCCCCTCACTATTGTTTCCCTGTGCGTTTTCCTTCATTTCTCTTATCATAGCCTGCATCCGTTCATCTAATTTATGTCCAAAGTCAACCAATTCTGTGAGCTTCCTGATCAACAGTGCTTTGAACTGTGCATCTGGTAATTCGGCAATTTCTTGGTCACTTAAAAAAATTGGTTCTGGGGTTTTCAAATATGTTTGAGCCATCTTTTTAATTTTCCTTTGGTTCGGATGCGGCTATTTTGTAAGGGCGGCGGAGCCTTAGGTGTTCACGGGGCGGGGCACCCCAGTCGCTGGGTTGTGACGTTGTATGTGGGGGCGGGGTCTGAGAGGGAACAATGGCACCTGCTCTGCTCTCTCTAGGACTTCCGTCCCCTCCCCTGCCTCCCACAAGCAAACTGGGCCCTTGCTGTGCTGGCTCCCGGGCGGTGGGCTGGTGCACTTTCTCGGACTCTGTGGGCGTCCCCGAGAAGTCTCCTGTGAGAGTCTCCCGGCCTCAGTTCCCAGACGGGGCTCTTAAGCTTTAAAATGCGGCAGCGCTGCCCGTTTTCACTTAGTTCGTGCGCAAACGTGTGGCTGCGGACAGCCAGCTGCCCTGCGCCACTCACTGGGTCTGCTGGTCGGCTCCGCGCTTCTGTGCCCAGCGTCCGCCACCGGTCCCTCCGCTGCCGTCTGCGCCCTGCGCACCCGCGCCTGCCAGCCAGCGCCTCTCGACCCTACTTCGCAGGCCTCCCGACTCCGCCGCTCCTTACCGGTCTGGATGTTCTGGAGCCCGACTTCTGTTCAATTAATTTCCCTCTGTTCTGGTTGTTAATTGTTTCTCAATCTTTGTTGTTTTTCCAGAATGTTTTCATTTTCCCAGCTGAAACTCTGTCGCATCGAACAAATCCCATTGCCCCTCCCCCAGCCCCTGGCAATCACCATTCTGTTTTTTACTTCTGTGGTTTTGACTATTCCAAGGACCTCATGTAAGTGAAATCATACAATATTTGTCCTTTTGTGCCTGGCTTATTTTGCTTAGAATAAGGTCTTCAACATTCATCTATGTGATAGTGTGTGTCAAAATTTTATCTTTTTTAAGGCTGAATATTATTCCACTGTAGGTATATATCACCTTCTGTTCATCCACTCATCCACTGATGGATAGTTGTGTTGTTTCCACTCTTTGGCTATCATGAATAATATTGCTATGAATATGGGTGTACAAATATCTTGAAATTGGTGGATTTTATCATATAGAAAACTACCTCAATATAAGTTATTTTAAAAGAAAAATTATTTTTCAACACGTAAAGAGCTAATAAATGGTAGATGCTATTACCAGTAACTTAAAGTTGGTATTTTTGATTGCAGTGAGTTTTTAAAAATTAAGTTATTTAATAAAAAAGACATGTTCATAGTTTTAAAAGAAGAAGTATACAGAAAAGTGTAAAGAAGAAAGGAAGTATCTGTAATCTCACCTAGAAATAACACGGAAAGTTTATTGTACAGAAGTTACTAAACTTTGATTTTACTTTAAACTAGCAGAAGAAACTGAAATGAAATGAAGAGTTGCTGAACTTAGGCCCTTTATTCACAGCAGAGCTATTCATTCCTAAACTACTTCTGTAAAAACATAATGAGTTATGGGAAAATATTGAGGTTGGCTTTTCTATTTAAATATGAGTTTCTTGACGGTCAAAGTTTAATCGCCCCACATGGACAATTGTTTCATCAAAATCAGAGGATGTTTTTGTTGTTTAAACAACTAAATGCCTGAATTTTTAGATTAAAAACAAAAGAACAAAGTTGAAAATCTTAGCAAACTTTCAGATAAACTTCAAAGGGAGATTATTAGGGAATGACTAGTCTGTGAGCCAAATATTTACAAAGATGACAGATCACTTACTTTAAAGGCAGGAAGAAGTGATTGTAGCTAGTGTCTGAAATAAACCCAAGGAGGCTTCACATGAATCCTGGATTTCAGTCAGTTTTCTCCCCCCTCTGAATTCCTTGGTTCTTGGTTTTGAATATATCTGCTGCAGCCTGAACGTTCTCACTCAGAGGTGTAATGAACACATTCTGTGGTCAGCTTTCACTCACTGCAAAAAAGAGTTATTTAAAATTTGGAAATAAGGCAGAAAGTTAGGCTGCATATTGAAGGATTAATTTCCCAGGAGAATGTATCTGTGTTTGATCTTGCTATTTATTATTTGATTATAGCCCAGATACTGTGAAGTTACACATTAATCTGTATTTTTCTATCTGGTAGGAAAGATAACCCCACAGGTTATAATTTTATTAGCTTACAGGACATCAACCAGTTTCTTCTGTAACCTGGCAATCTTATACTAACACTCTTTCTTGTTTTGAAAACGCTGGTGAATTACTTAAACTCTTTTTCCTTAAATGCTCTTGGAATCAGCTTTACCATCTAATGGTTCCATTATAAATTAATGAGCTGAATAAAACCCGTGACACATGTCCATTCTCTCTGAACGAGAGCCATGATTTTACCATTTTAACAATTTGACTTAGTTGACAGACGTTGGATGGTACTTTGTCACCCCTTCTTCTGTGATTGTGTGTGGTGCCTGCTGTTGGGTTCCCTCTAACTCTCAGTGACTTCCTGAGTGACGTCCAGAGTGTCCTGTCCTCCACAGCCCTGCTCAGCCCCTGTAGACTCTTGCCCATGACTTCTTTTATGGAGTCCGTCCCTTTCCTGGTTGGCCTTCCTCTTCTCCTGCTGCCTTCTCTTGTCCCTGCATCATTGTCTTTCCCGAAGAGCCCCAGTGTCTCACGACGTGCCTGCAGTAGGACAGCTTCAGTCCTGTGATTACTTCCTCTCTTTTGCAGAAGAGTCACCTGGGGTGCCTGTTTAGGATTCAGATTCCCCAGCCTACCCCTCAGGAAGTCTGCAGCCCTGAGCTTGGCAAGAGGCCTAAGGACATGCATCTCAACAAGCAGCCCAGGAGATCCTGGGGCTGTGGTCCTCAGACCAGATACCTTGGGAAAGCCCTGCAGTGAATTGCCTGGGGGTGCCAGTCCTGATGCCGACTAGGTTCTCACTGCTCAGCCTGGTCAGAGGCAGAGGGGGGTTAAACGTTGATGCCTTGGGATGGGCTAGTCCAACAGTCCATTTTCCTCAACTTCATTTTGGCAAAAGCAGTTGATCTCATATGTTCACCCACCGATTGGTTGTGAAAGAACTGGAATGGGGAGAGGGGCACCCAGGAATCTGTATACATAGGTTGAAATTGCTGATATTCAACTCTTTCTGATGTTACAAAAATGGCAATTTTGTATGGGTTGACCTAATAATTCCTCGGGTGTTTCTGATTTGAAGCTAATTTGGCAATCAACTTGTGACCGACAATGAGGACATGAAATTCCCAGTGTCTGGGGAAAGTGTGTGTGGTGCCTGCTGTTGGGTTCCCTCTAACTCTCAGTGACTTCCTGAGTGACGTCCAGAGTGTCCTGTCCTCCACAGCCCTGCTCAGCCCCTGTAGACTCTTGCCCATGACTTCTTTTATGGAGTCTGTCCCTTTCCTGGTTGGCCTTCCTCTTCCAACCTTTTATCAGATTTAAAGCAAAAACAAACAAACAGACAAACAAACAAACAAACCCAAGATGCTCTTCCAAGAAAAATGCTCAAAATAAAACTTTTCGCACAAAAACTCAGGAAGTTTTATGGATTCAAAAGGTCAAGGACTCCAGTTAACCCTGTTTTTCACATTTCTTTCTGAGGGCTGCATCCTTTAGAGATGGAGCTTTGCTGCCCCCTAGTGCCACGTGGTGGAACGGGCTGTCACCTCACGCCGACTGACAGAGTGGCCCCATTCTGGGCAGGAATGGGCACCACTGACGTACTGTTTTATCATTCACTCTTTATATTGAACTACTGGTAGTACAGGATACTTTGACAGAATGCCCTGCCTTGTCTAGTCCAGAGCTCACCCTTCGGGGGTATCGGATTCTGATGCTGAGGAAGCTCCTTCACAGCTCTGTCCTGTAGGTAACTGAGAGCAAAGCTAAATAATTCTTGTTTCTACACATCTTGATTTCTCTCCCCTATCGAAAAAGAAGCTAAGTCTTGCCTCCATTTGGACATTTATTTAAATATTCCTGGTTGGTGTGTCTGCTTTGGGCTCTCTTTGAATGGGTTATAATACTTGCCTGGTTCCTTCAGTAAGCATTAATAAAATCTTTCGTTTTTAATTTATTGGAGCTTGATAGTCCAAAATGATTTTTAAAATTTATTTATTTTAGAGAGACAGGAAGGGAGGGAGAGAAACATCAATGTGTGAGACACACATTGGTTGCCTCTTACATGTATGTCCTCAGTCGGGGACCTGGCCTGCAACCCAGGCATGTGCCCTGACTGGGAACTGAACCAGTGACCTTTCAGTTCATAGGCCAGTGCTCAATCCACTGAGCCACACCAGCCAGGGCAGAGTTAATAAAATCTTTAATACCTGCTCATTTGATATTTGTATAAAAGCCATAATTTGACTCTTTTTTATGGGGGGGGATTATTCTTTAACAAAGGCCAGGATCATATTAGGTATCTGAGATTGCCACCTGGGATATGAACAAGCGGGCCCTTTCCTTGAAAGCTCACAGTCCAGTTAAGGAGACACTCAAGGTTGCAAGTAACTCTCAAGGATTTGAAGAAATCCACCCCTCTTCTGTATTCCCCACCGCACCGCACCCCACGGCACCCCACCGTTGATTCAAACAGGGAGCAGCACACTACCTTGGCATCACCTCAGGGGAGGTACACTGGCAAAACAAAACAGAGTAAAAAAAAAAAAGCAAAGGAGTTTGTAAATCTTTCTAAATTTTGTTTTCCTGAAGCTGGAAGAATTGAGGGGAGCAGTAGAGGGGTGAGGACCCACACGCGGAAGAAACGGGGGAGAGGGGCTCTCTCTTCAGCAGAACACCAATGTCACTGCTTCCAGAGAGGCAGGAGCCACAGGGCCAGGAAACATCAGAGTGCGCTGGATGTGTGGTGGAGCAAGGGTTTCATAAACCTGTTGTTGCCCTTGAACCGGCGTACATATTATTTATTCCTATCTATCTATCTATCTATCTATCTATCTATCTATCTATCTATCTATCATCTATCTACCTATCATCTATCTATCTATTTATCTATCATCTATTACTGTAAGTAGTGGGAAAAAAAGCAGAACACTGACCCTAAAGGCATTTAAAAAGAGCCAAATTCAGCTCTCTTAGTCTAGTTGTACTCAGAAAACCTTTGTTTCCCTTTCCTCTAAAACAATGTCTCCAAAGGACTATCACATTAGGTTTGGAGAACATTTTACTTTCAGGCTCCAAATTTTTCTAAAGGGAATGACAGTTACCTTCTTTAGGGACCTTTAATGGGGCTCGGTCTACTTTATCTAGACACCTCAAGTTCCGTGGCCAGCTGGGGGAAAGGACCTGGGGTTGAGACAGATTAAGACAGAGGCCAGACCCCCTCAGACAGCATCCCCCTCCCCCATCGTCTTGCCGTCTTTCTCTCTCCCCCTCTGCCAGTCAGGATACAGCAGGATGGGAAGGATCATTTTTTCAGGGCTTAGTGATCTATTTTTCAGTGTGGTTTTATTCTTAAGCTTTCAGAAGCACAAATTCTGTGAAGATTAGACTCCCTGAGTCACATTTATATTAAAACGTGCAAATCCCTAGCCAGACCAAGCCCCAAATTTGTGATTACTCATCGTCTTCCAACAAGGCTGCACTTGCTACTTTGTAAGGTAATCCTGCCCTTGCTGGTCCCTGTACAAAGGTTAATTTTTAAAAAAGATTTATTTACTTTTAGAGAGAGCAAGGAAGGGAGAAAGAGGGAGAGAAACATCGATGTGTGAGAGATACATTGACCGATTTGCCTCTCTCATACCTCCAGCTTGGGACCTGGCCCAAAACCCAGGCATGGGCCCTGACTGGGAATTGAACCAGCGACCGTTTGGTTTGCTGGCTGGCACTCAACCCACTGAGCCAGGGCTGTACAAAGGTTAGGTAATTTTAAAAATGTGACAAAAAAAAAAAGTGTCAGCTGTGTAACACATTCACAAGAGTGAATCAGAAGTGTCAAGAAGCTACCCTAAAGTAGAGGTGGAATGTTTGTAAAAAGTTATGGCTTATTCTGGGATTAATACTAGTATTTCACTTTTGAAACTTAAATTAAAAAAGTTAAGGTGGAGTTTTGTAAAGCATTTAGTGTCTTACCAGCACTTCCACCCCATTCAGGGAAACAGTCTCTTTCAGAACAGACAGGTGTTGACGCACAGAAAGCTTACGATGGTTTCTGGTTTTGACTGCCCTGCACTAGAGCAGCCGTCACCTCGGGAGCTGGCTGAGGAGGCAGCCACGCCGGGAGCTGGGGAGCCGAGGCTCCCATTTACTAGTTGGAAGTAAGTTCATGCTGCTGTCTGTCCGCTTGGTTTCACACTTTCTATTTACCTGTCTGGGCGTCCTCTCTCTTGGGGCCTCATTTTGTTTTGCAAAATGCATTCTTAGCGGCTCTAGGGCAGGAACCACAGCGCAGACCAAGGGCGAGAATGAATCCCCATTTACTGTTTCTTGAAGGAGCTACATATTAATTTTGTTTATTTCAAGTGAAAACGAGTGCCTGGAATTGTCCTTCCCTCCCACTACAGAGTTCCAGTCCCCGAAATAGAACAAAGATAAAGCAAAAACCAAAGCAGTCTAGTTATTTTATTAAAAATATCTGGAAAATCACGTATTTTCAATATATACATATTTCATTTTGATTCAGAGTACTTTCTGGGAACAGACATGAGTGCACTATACAGGCTGGGAAGAGCATCAACAATACACGGGAGGGGTTAGGCATGTCAGTCGAGCACTTGTTTTCTTTCCATTAACATTCCGTATGGTGCCATTCAAGGAACAGCTGTGCAACCAACATCCTCGCAACCACTGCTGAGATGTGACCTGAAGCAATAGCTCCGTGTGCCTGTGAGGCACATGTGATTCCACATCCATAACCCGGGTTTATAGAGAGCAGGTCACAGAGCCACGGAACGGAGTGCGGAGACCCTGCTTAGCCCCCGGCCCACCCCGCAGCTCGAGCGGTGCAGGGCCCTGATGGAGACCGTCACAGGCTAAGCCACGGCCGTGGGAACGGGCTTGTTTTCTGTGGGGTGGAGGGGGTGCTGCGGTAAATCTGGGTAATTCCTTGAAGCTCCCCGCCCCTTCCACACAACCTGCTCTTAAATGGAACACTGCCTTTGTCTGTGTGCGCACACGCGCAGTGTCCCCCTCCATGTCCTCCGCACTCCCTCTCACAACGCACACTGCCTTCAGAGTCCAGATGGACTGCGAAAACCGCTCACAAACTCTGTGGTGATGATTAAGTTCTGAGCAACAGCAGGTTTTTTGATAAAACTCTTTTCACCATATGCTTTGATCTTCCAAAGTCAGATTTCACTCCATAGCTTGTCACAGTTATAAAATTGTAAGAGGCTCCCTGGATTCATGAAGTGTCTTTCTTAATAGGTCCACACATTACTAGGTGTTACCCATTACTTAGCAATATCTACATTTCAAACTTCAGCCCCTGCTTTGCAGGTGAATGGACACAAAGACAGAAAGAGCTGACGTGCCCATGTTCAGTCTGGAGCAAACCCTGAATCCCAGCTCCTGATGTGATGGTTTGGATGCTGGAGCACACAGCCTCCTCGGGTCCCTGGGAGTGCAGTCCTGGGACCTTCTATAGCAACACGGTGCCCAAAACATTCTCACCACAGAAATTGGACAGTGTATCAAGCACGAAAAGGACATTAGAATATTGTGCACAACTGATAATGACTTTCAGATAAATCCATCATAAAAAACGCCCTTTCAGGCAAAATAAATAAGATTAAAATTCAGCATAACAGATTTACAAGTTTAAAACGAGCTTGAAGTGTGGACTACAATTCCCATGTACACGCACACATCACATTTCCACAGGGTGCAAGACAGTTCCCCCGAGACTGTTCCATCACCTTAGCCGTGGGATTTTTGTTGAAGAGACATACCAGGCTGCAAGAAGTGGCAGTTAAAGTAACATCTGTCAGGTGACATGGCAAATCTAAGAAAATGTCGTTTGCAGGTTCTAGGTGACGGATGTTCACCGTCCAATTTTCAACATTTCCTCACGTTTGAAAAATGTCAGAGTAAAGTGCTGTGGGGGAGAGCAAAGGAGGTAACATTTATGCCTTGCGACCTAAAACCTACACGACAAAGCGTCAGGAACTGGTCAGCTGCAGCCGGTATTCTCACCCAAAGTTCATTACTAAGTAAGTGTCTGAGTGGAACTTGAGGCAAGCCAAGAAAAGAGCAGCAGTAACCGAACAAGGGAAAGTACTTCCAGGCCCTAAATCAGGGAAACCTTGAATAGTTAAAAAGGTTCTGGTCACGAGGGACGGGAGGTTTCTCTGGATAAAGGACCGGCAGCAGCTGCCCCTCCCGGAGAAGGCATCCTGACTGAGTGTGGAGTTCACGGCACGCTCTGAGTTGTTCAACTCACTGGCGTAAACAGGCATGGAGGACAGTTTTAAAATTGTGTACCTACCGCAAAACTAATTGCTAGAGACCGTCCAGCATCTCCAGACAAGTCCATCATTAAAGGGAAAAATCTCACCTTTCATTCCATTTCACTGCTTTTCCCTTCTACTGGTAGTCTCCAAAACAAAAGCTGCATCATAGTACAGCAGTGATTTCCCACCTTCTCCACCTCAGGGCACACACAGTCTAATCACTGAGGTTCTGCGGCCACCAAAAACCATATATACATATTTTTTTGCTGATCTGATAAAAAAGATATAATTTTGATTCATTCACATTGGATGGCTATTGTGCTGGCTGTTGTCATTTTTTTATTTGACAGTCTAAGGGAAAAAAGGTCAGTGCCCCTGACTAAACAGTCGGGTGTTGCGTGGGTTAAAAATTCCCGTGGCACAACACTGGAAACCGCCATGCTACAGAACAGCCAGAAACCGTCACTGCCCCACAGCCACAGGACAGTAGAAAACTCCCGAACTACAAAATCGACATCCCAGCTTGTTCTCCAATAGGAAAATGTGTCTCGAGGCAAGTTTCATCCAATACTGGGTCGGATATGTCTGGGAAGTGAGGAAACAATTTATTTTCAAGTTAGCAGTGTCCACAAACCATGTCAAAAGATAAGTATGTTAAAAGGTTGATAAAGTATCAACACAAGGCCCAATACTTGTAGTCCAACTGAGCTAGTTTCAGAGAGCCGGGCAGGAGACTGGAGGGACAGACCAGCTTTCCAGGAAAGACCTGATTCGGAGTGGAAGTCGTAACAAATGTTTCCACTTGCAAAGGCCTTCTCATCATTACTTTTACCTGCTATTGACAATGAATGACTAGTATAAAGTAAGTGCTGGCTTAAATGCCAAATGTTGAGGGTTAAAAAAATTGCTTATTAACATGAGACCCAGATGACAGACACTAAGTTGAAGTGAAGTGTTATGTCAGCCAAAAATAAAGCAATTTTCTACTGGCTAAATCCTTTTGTAAGTATTGTCGACATGCTGTTAGTAAGAACTTAATCTCTTAGAGCAGAATTTTATGGTTGGAATGGACCTTGGAAACATCTGATCTGACCACTTATCTTACAAACAGGAAACCTGAGGCTACACAAAGAACTGTTATTGTTTGGATAAACGTTCCTGAGTAGGAAAACAAACACAAACACAAAAACCCAGCAGGAAATGACTCCTCAGTACCCAATACACAGCCACGCTTTTAACAGAAATTTAGCCAGACCAGGGAGCTTTGAGGTATCATTTCCTTTTCTGATGGGGTTGAATGTTCTGTGGCAATACTTAATTTTTTGCTCTGATAAAAGGACATTTTTTAAAAATAGAAAATGTGAAGCCTACAAGAAAGCACAAAGAAAATAAGTCATAAAAATAGTGTATTTCCTTCCGGCTTTCTTCTGCCTACAAAGATAACTTCTGCTCACTGTGTAAATGGGCCTGGAAAACTTCCTTCACCGACACGCGATCTCCAGGGTGGCGCAGGGGCTGCTGCCGTGGTGCTTCTCAGGGGCTGGTCGGAAAGCAGGGCAGCTGCGGGGCAGAAACTGCCGGCTGGTCCCTGGGTGGCACTGACAGAGGAACTGGGGACTCTGTGGGACCTTTTCGCTTCAAAGAGAAACCCACCAGAGCAGGGGCCTAGACGTTGGATGGGGAAGGAGGGCAGAGAGATAAGTAAAAGGAAAGGTCAAAGTGACCTTTCCAGGCTGGGTCTGCCTGGAACTGAAACCATTCTTCCCCACAAAGTCTCTTGGCTTCCTCTTAATATTAAGGCTGATCTTTTCTTTCTAAAAAATTTGTATTAAATTTATTGGGTGGCATTCATTAATAAAATTATATAGTTTTCAAGTGTACATTTCTATGATTCATAATGTGTACACTGCGTTGTGCGCCCACCACCCAAAGTCATCTTCTGTCACCATATATTTGGCACCCTTAACTGCTCCCTCCGCCCCTCATTGCCTCTGGAACCCACTGCACTGTGGTCTGTATCTATGAGATTCAGTTTTATATCCTGCATATGAATGAAATCACATGGCTCTTAGCGTTTTCTGAGGCTGATCTTGAACACTGGCCAGGGGGCTATGATCTGGCTTCTCTGGAGACACAGTACCATCTCTCATGACCACACAACTTTGAACCACCTTGTGTAGACAGCATAGTGTATGGGTCCTCTTAGATTTTTTTTTAAATTTATTACCCACTACATAACACACTTCATGCTACATAACACACTGCATCACCTAGCAGGGGTAGATGAGCATAACCGAGTTATTTTTCATCAATCAGGAAAATGCTTCCTCAATCAGTATTTTCTAAACCCTCTGACACACAGCAACATCAACTCCAGGGACAAGCCTGTTTCTCTCCAGCCAAGTCCACTGCTGTGCATCATAGGCAGCCCGTTTCCTCGCCCCGGTAGTGACCCTGCGGAGAGGGCCAGCTCCGGGGATGAGGAAGCACGTGCCCATGACAGAGATCCCTGGGAGAATCTCGAACCACTTCTTGGCAAGATTGCTAAAGCCCTTAGATTCTTGATAAGAGGCCATACTAGTCAGGGGCACCCTGAGAACTAGATTTCACCGTAACATTTAATACCTATGGGCCTTTAACAAACATACAATGGCACAGAAACCATCTCTCCCCATTAGGGACATTTAGTCACGTCAGTACATTCTACCCGACCCCTCAGGTACGAACTGCTGAGCTAAAGCAACTGCTCAAGCTCAGTCCTGACACAACCGCTGTGACTTCCGACCCTAGTCTGGGGGCCCTCGGGCACCACCCTTGACCTCCCAAGTACTAAGGAATTTTGCTTTTAGAAAATCAATTTTGTTCCATTTAACTGAATGAAACCAGAGGGTGTTCAAAGGAGCTGACAATTTGTGGCTCAAACTAGAGGGCTAGTTGAGCCCCTTTAATTTTTATGTTGCTAATTATACGCACGCATCTCCTCGTCCTACAAGTATTAAGCATCAGAGAACATAAGCAGGGCTGTGGAGTTCACTCTGCACTGAGTAGACAAAAAAGGGTTCACACAGCAGCATGACACTGAGCAGTAGGTGCCCACGAGCGTCCACATTCTAAACTCTGAAGATGCTACTTTGTAGCCTCAAAGAAATACGTACGCAAGGTAGAATGAAACACCTGAACAAGAATTATTCACCAGACATGTTCACACTGAGTAAGGTTGTTTTTAGGGTTTAATCTAGTCCCTGAGTATCCTTAGTAACACCCTGGGGGCAGGGAAGCGGGGGAGGGAAATGGGGTGAATGAGAACTTAAGCTTTCCAAGGATTAAGGTTCAAACCCTTTGAATGTGAGGTCAAATAAAATGAGAACTCAGCTTTATAGTGGTAATTCTTGCTGGCAACAGCACGAGGCGGTAGTGATTCCCAAGTTTAATATATTACATATATACTATAAAAATAAGCTGGAGTTTTAAGGAACATTATTATAAATGGTTTGAGCTCTGATACTCTAACCCTGGGCTTCTGACAGAACATTCTGGAGCAAAAGCCCATGAAACCACAATGAAGAGGTATACCAACTGACAAACAGGTGCTGTGATATGCCACAGGCACTTCGGTTTTAACAGTTTTGAAAACGCATGGAACACGTAGATTGCCGAGGAAAAACTGCTGCAAGTATTTATGACGGAAAAAGCGGCAAGCGGCCTGTCTCATCATATTCACTGGTGGGTATGCCGTCTTTCCCACTGTTTGTTTGTTTGTTTGTTTACACATTGGTATTGAGAGCAGGGCTAGGAAAGGCACGGCTTTCTCCAGAAAGGCTTTTAAAAAACAAAACACGAACGAGGGGATGCTATACCCCTGCATCACTACTCCGTGGCTGGAAACCCTCCCTTCGAAGACTGCCCATGTCGAAACGAGTAGTGACCTCACAGCGCACCAATAAAGTATCATCCTTAATGAAGGTTCTTTGTCTTAGGGCTTCCAGATGCATAAAAGTCACATAGCCAAAACCTTTTGGGTTCCGTGGGATTGTGGGCCTCTGGAAGGCAAGCAGCTCTGGTTTGGCATCCATTATCTCCTCATGGTTTTGCCTTACAGGTGCTTCAGACTGATCAAGAATTGTAAGGCGTATTGTACCCTGGAAGGGCCAGGGGAGGTGGCTGTCGTACTCTCCCTGCATTGTGTGGACGAAGAGGGATATGTAGTTCGCACAGCGCTGAGCTGTGGGTAACTGAAGGTGCAGGCGCATGCAGAGTTTGTACCCAGGTTTCCCCGTGTAGAACCCAGGGCTGTGGATGACAACCGGCTTCTCCTCCTCTTGAGACTTCAAGTGCATCCCGAAGTTCCCAATCTTCCAGATGTAGATCCCATTGCACTGCTGTGCTTCTATTTCAGCAACTTTGTCCTCAAGGGTTCGAATAGTTCGTTTGAGCTCACTGACATATATGCTCTGAGTTTCCATTTTCGCAGTCAGCTCCCGGATTTGATGATCTTGTCTTACAAGGCGACTCTCCAATTGTTGAATGGTTTCTTGGAAATTCTGGACCTCTGGGTGACACGCAGAGGAGGCTCGGGGCAGAGAGGGAGACTCATACAGCAGCACGTCACGCTGAGGCCGGGGAGCCGCAGCGAGGTTTAAACTCTGAACGGCCTGGGCCAACATTCTCATGTGTGACTGAGTATTCTCTTGTAGGTGGCGTGCCAAGTGAATCCTCTGCATCTGAAAGCCAAGCACAAGCTTTAGGCTGGGAATAGGTACTGTGAAGACGAGGAACGGGGCCTAGCCAAGCCAAACGAAAGGTTTTTGAGTAGCGTCACCATTTCCCTCAATCCCCTACAACCCTGTCTCCACCAGATTCTCGACCCAAAGAGAGGGTCTCGTCTCTTAATTTACTGAAAAACTGAGGCTATCTGTTGAGTACTCTCCCCTTTCATTCAGAAAAACCTCTCTCCTGCTTCCAAATGTATCAGGATCCACGCCATCCTTCTCTTCTGACTCAGAGGTGACTCTCTTCTGGTCCAAGGTTAATGCCTCACCTGGGCTCTTCAATGGCACCCGCCCCTTTCACCACCTCAGAGGTGCTGCTCAGTTCCTCCCACTCTTCGTTATGTTCAGACACCCCCCCCAACACTTTCCCTCAGAGTGCAATTATCTTTCCTGTCTTCGTACTCTTCGCAGGTGGTTGCCTCTCGCACACCCTCAACTCGAGACCTGGCCCGCAACCCAGGCATTGGCCCTGACCGGGAATCGAACCGGTGACCTTTCAGTTCCCAGGCTGGAGCTCAGTCCACTGAGCCACAGCAACCAGGGCTAAAAAAAATATCCTTGATATAACAATTTTTATTATAAGAATAATTTATGTACATTATAAAAAATAAAAAATATAGATGATCAAAAAGGAAATAAGTTACCTATTGTCTCAATTATTCACATTTTGATATATTTCCTTGCTCCTTCTATTTTATAAAATTATTAAATGCATGCTTATTGTATTATGTTGGATAAAAAACATAATGGAAAAGTAAAAGCATAACTGTACTCTCCAGAAAGAACGACTTTTCATAAATAATGACCTATCTGAGACATGTGACACAAGGGGTCACTAGTCTTGAAACTAACTTTGGGGACTACAACAGCACCTTCTCCTGCCTGGCTCACCAGCTTTGCAGACTGGCCACCACAGCGCCTCCCTCGCCGACTTCTCCCCGTGCACACGCACTCTGTGTGACCTCTGTCCTGCGCCTGCCATCCACCGTTACCTGCTTCCCCAAATCAGTATTCTGAGCTGCAGTTTCTCCCTGGAGCTTAACACTACATACAATGCATGTCAGCTCCTCCAGTTCCCACTGGGATTCTCCACTGCACTATCTAACTGGATTTTCTTTATCTATACTCAAGAATGAAAAGAAAAATAAAATAGCTTACCTTTTCCTGGCAACCAAAAGTACTGAATGTGCATGGAATTGGGGCTGTGGGACAGTCCAGATCGAAATGATTAGGCATCTGAAAACCAGAACACAGGGTGAAAAATGCCTTTCTCTGCATATCATGTCCTAGTTCGATGAGCTCACACTTGAAATAAAGGCCGACGTTTCACTGAAACACAACCATGTATTATCTATGGCAGCATCACAACAGCAGAGTCTGATAGTTGCAACAGACACCAGGCAGCCCAAAAAGATTAAAAAAAAAATACTTCCAAAAGTCGGAAAGAAAGGAAATATCAGTGTTTCATATTATCTCCAAAATCGCTCAAAATTTATTTTAAGAATATGAATTTGTTCCTGTGGCTGGAAACCAGAACCCTCTAGTGGCATTCGAAGAAAAAGCACCTTCTGATGTCAGCCTCAACTGCAAACTTAGCCAGGACTCCCACCGTGTGGACTGTCCAGGCCACTTCGCAGGTGTCCGTCAACTGTACACATTAGAGCCACGGACCGCACACCACACCTCCTCGTGACCACCTTCACAGACCTCCTCAGCTTTGTTACCCGGGGCATGTTCTGGCCATAATGGGGAGAGGCTCGGATGCCAGACGGTATTTTAATCACATTAATAAAAGTTCTAAAGAAATGTCTCAGCATTTGATATGGGGACTCTAAAATAGTCTTTAAGGTAAGATCCACTATAGAGAAACATATTCTTTGAAACTACTATCAAATTTCCTTTAGAAATTTAGTTAGCTGTAGTCATAGATGTTTTAAGCAGAGACATTCGAGACCATTTAACCCAATCCTTCAACTTTGCATAGTCTAGAACAACAGTGAGTGAATTTTTTTTGTGAAGGGTCCGACGGTAAGTATTTTCAGCTCTGTAGGCCCCATGGTCCCTGTCCCAAGGACTCAACTCTACCACTGCGGTAGAGAACCAGCCGTACATGACAGACACACGGGCACGGCGCATTCCAATACAACTCTTTATAACAGCAGACGTGAGCCCGATTGGGCTGGCGGCCGGTTTGCCGATCCCTTATCTGGAACGTCCACTTTCTTGCCAGAGATCAAGTGGGCGAGCCACTGGCACAACCAGGGCCCAAACCTAGGTGTTCTGACTCTTAACCTAGGATTTTTTCCTACATTAAGTTTTATTTTTACTGGGTTTTAGATGTGCTGCCTGGTTTCCTTTAAATAGCACAACAGAGCAAAAAGAAAAACCAGGGAGGTGAGACTTCATAAGCAAAAAAAATTTAACACCTTCAAATTAAGGCTTTTTTGGAAAAAAACACCCCAAAACTATAGGACTCTGTTAAGACCAATGGAAAAGTTTAGTCGAGTGACAGGTTTTGCATACCTCTAGTTAGTAAGGTAATCAATGATCTCTGGGCTTGCAGATTTCACGGGAGTATAAATAGTGACTAATATTCAAATCTTGTGGGTAAATCCCCCAAAGGTCAGAAGAGAGCAATCAAACCGTTTTCCTATCTCTAATAATAACGTGATGCAGTTTTCTGCTGTACTTGCTGCCGCCTGTCCGTGGCCCACAGGACCGCTGACGGAGGGCTCCCGGTCTGGACGGCTCAGCTCTGCGCAGCAGGGCTCGGGCCTTGGGGACACACAGGGCTCTGCTGCCCACAGACTGTCCTGTTCCCTGTCGTTTCAGCCACTCTCTGGATACCCAAGATCCTCCTTCAGAGCATGTAAATACTTACTCAAGACCCTTCTTTCACAGCATGTTTCTTTAGGTATTTTTTCTTTAACTGGGGATTTGATTATTTGTATCTTAAAATTTCCTGGTTTTGTCTAGAAATTTTACAAATATACATAAACATGGGTATTAAGTTAATGACTTTAAATACTTAGAGAGGGCTAAGTATTTTGTTCTTTCTGAAAGTATACATTATATTAATTTATATGATACATGCTCACATAGTTCTAACACTTCTTCAACCTGTATTCCTTCTGCCTTATCGATTTAATTAAAAACCTAACTCACTTCTTTAATCAATTAATGGAAATACTAGTTTATGAAAGAGAATCATCATACCTGTTCTCTGATGAGCATGGTGTTGCAATATTCACAGACGACATTGGCCAAAGGACAGTTCTGGTCATGGAGCTGAATTTTATTAGAGAAATAAAAGAAAAGCATGAGAAAATCTGAAAAAGTAAAAACAACCTATTTTTATAAAAGTCAATTTTTCACTATAAGCAAATTGAGGACATCAGTGTGTGTAAAAAAAAAAGTGAGAATAAAAGGTATTTTCTCTCCCTTTGCCAATATAGTAATTAGATATATCTTGCCTTTCAGCTCTTTAAAAGAATATAGCAACACATAAAAGAATCTTCTAAATAACTTATTTTAACCTGAGGCAGAACACTTGTGACTAGTTTAGGACATCATTTACCAACACCATCATTCTCCAAAGGCATTCCTCCAAAAATTCCCAGCAACATCATGATGATTTAAATGAAACTCTTAGCAGGAAGGTTAAAGAACAGAAGCAGTGTTAGGACAGGAGGCTCTGGTGCCCAGGTTCTCATGGGCCCGGAAGGGTAAACCTTGTTTTCTAAAATACAATGAATTTAAGAAATAATGAACTTGCAGGTTAAGTCCATTTACTTAAGTTCAGGAAGACACAGATTTGTTCTAATTATGCCCCAGACTCCTCCCCATTTATAGCGAGTTAGCTGACTTGTTCTGAATATTTCATCAGCTTCATGAGTACAATATGCTTGATTTCTTAAGAAAGTAGGAAAAATTACCTAAATAAACTTACAGGAAATAAAATTTAAGAAAGTATCTTAATAGCTTCAAAAGAATTGAAGTTATAAGTAGGTTGTTTTAGTGAAGAGGACGCAGAATGGGTGTCTGAGCTAGGGTCTCGGTGCTGGCTTTACCATACAACATTAACACAAAATTGCTTGTATCTCTACAATACAGACAGGTACTTAACTCACTCACATCTCCGTTTCCGAGTGAAAAACCACTCTGTCAGCATGACGCTGACAGTGCTACGAAGTGTCTGTTTCAAGGTAAACGTTCTAATTGACGTGTGACATACTTACAGAAAAGTGTACAAAGTTCTGTGAATTAGCACCAAAAAACCACACGCTGTGGGATTTAACTTATTCTCCCTGAAGGTTTTAACGTCCCAGTCTCTGTTTCAGAGAGCAGAGCACGTGTCCGCTACAGTGATCGTCCTGCCTGTCTGTCTCTAAGGCAGAGTGGCCGTTCAAGCACCACACAGGAAAGCAGGTCAGCACGTAGCTTTCCTGGGAGGGTTTGTTATTTGCAGATGTACTACAGTGTTAAGTAGTATAAACCATGTTTTCTAAGAAAGATAGATAAATATAAACCTTACACTTATTTTACTAAACTAGTTTAATGAGCTTTGTTTCTTAAAAATCAATCTTTCCACAACTGATAATATAGACTCAGAATTGGAGTAACATCCTCATCTACGGCAAAACCCCTCAAATGTACATTAAAAAATAATTTAAGGCCCTGGCCAGGTAGCTAAGTTGGTTAGAGCACTGTCCTGATACACAAGGTTGTGGGTTCAATCCCCAGTCAGGGCACATATGTCAACCAATAAAAGCATAAATAAGTAGAACAACAAACTGATCTCTCTTTCTCTGACCCCCCTTCTTCTCTCTCTAAAATCAATAAAAACAAAATTTAGGAAGTAGTGAAATGAACAAATCCAAGTTAGTACATGCCTCTTTATCTTCAAATGCCATCGACATAGCACAGTTTATACAAGAAACCTGTCTCCTTGGACACTCCTTGAGAATGTGAATATTAAGGTGGCACTTTTGGAAGGGACGCTGGCATTGGGGACAATTCATAAGAGCAAACTCACAATGTGCTTGATGATCCTATAATAAGGAAAAAATAATCGATTAGTATCTGCCAACCCTTAAGGCATCTCCTAAACATAATCTCTTTTGCGTATACACTGATCTCTCTCAAACAGCCACTCCTTCACAAGGAGCCAAGTAAACGGGGCAGTTTGCAAGTATGTTTTAAACATTTTGGAACAGACCATAAACAATATTTAATTTCTCATAAAACGACCAAGCTAAAAACAAATTTATTTAATTTAAAAGGAAATCCTTTTACCTGGCTGCTTCAGTTAATCTCAGGTTTTAGAAGGACTTCACTTAGTTCATAATGAAATGCACCATTTAGGAAAAGAGAGGACAGCACGATGAGGGTGGCAAGAGGGTGGCTGTGCAACCCCTGCTGTTTTTTCCCAAACAAGAGGAATGAAGTGATGGGAGTAACACGTGACACCTACATTTAGCATGCTCTTCAGTTTTATAGCAAAATAATCTTTCCCCCCAAAATTTGAAGAATACTGATTTCTTTATTATCGTTTGGCAAAGCCAGAGTAGCTGAAATAAGAAATTTAAGGTTTCTACTAATATATATATCCAATAATGAGAGGGCTGGTGTCTTAGTAAGCGACTGTTACGTGCTAGGCACTGGCAATACACAGACGGACACAGCAGAGTCTGTGTCCTCTAGGAACTGCCTCGTCTATATGCTGATGGCTAGAAAATGACTTGAATACCTCAAGATGTCTCAATTCCATCTTGTGCAAACAACCTTCATTTGGACACTTCACCATCAGAGAAAGGATCTCTCGTTTTGCAAAATTGTCAGGGAACAGCTGAGTTTCCAGGAGTATTTCATTATCAACTGGACATTTGTGGCCTGCATCCCTGAGAGAAACAAGGCACAAACATTTAGTAGATTTAAACAAATATTAAAAAGTTCAAACACCTTTAATTCACTGTGTATAAATTCTCTATTTATTATTTCCTATGGAAAATAATTTAACACATTGTATTGCATAATATCAGGGGGGGGCTCCCTGTCCTTTTGTGGGCAGTTCACAAACTGTTCTTTTATACAATGAATACAACTGGTACCACGTTGGTTACCTAGCAGAAACGATGGGATTTCAGATTGTGGGACAGATCTCAACCGACAAATGAGGAAGAATTCACTATCTAAGGTCAGATTTTCATTGGTGTGAAATGAAGAAGAAGGTAAGGACGAGTGTGCAGCGGCGGTGCGACACGCTCGTGGGAGGGCTTCGCACGCTGCTCGCACCTCCGGCAACACGTGCAGTGTGCCCCTCGGGCGGGAGCAGAGACTAGAGCTGGTAGCCGCACCCTACCAGCCCACATTTTAAGGTTTGCCCTGAACAGTCACTGTAACATTCTGGCTCATGAACAACAAGTTTTCCTTCATTTTTATGTCTAGGGTACAGTTCCGTAGGGGTTAAAGGACCTCTATTTCCTGCTTTCCCAGTGATTTGGTGGTTATTTTATCTTATAATGAGAAAAATCATCCTCAGGAAGTTTGGATGTCTGTTCACTTCCCTTTAACTTTTTGGGATGTCTCAATCTTCACTCTCAAAACGTGGCAGGTCAGGTTGGCTACCGGGGCACTGATCAGTCACTCGGACGTCAGCAGAGCACCCCTGCGTGGGAGCCAGCAGTGGTAGCACTGTGGTAGGCAAAGAGGTGCTGCAAACGGGGTCTGCTGGCAAATGCCTTAGAACCAGCGGAGGTGAGAGGCACAGCCCGTCTCGAATGGGGTTTCTCTCAGGCTGATGTGGTCCGTGCTCTGTCAAATATTTATAGGAAGCACGGAAAACTATAAACAAACATATTGAAATATACACCCAAAACCTAAGTGACAGATGTCACTTGGAAGCAGATTAACATGGCTTCGATTTCAGGCAGGACTACTTGGGGGAGAAATTTCTAAGCCATTCCTTCAAGAACATTAGAGTCACAGCAGTGGTTACTTCCAGCTGAGAGGGAGAGAAAAACAATAAGCCTCAGACTTCCTTTTGTGGGTTTTACTTCCTTTTCAGACCACTGTCCATTACTTTCATGAGCACCTTGCTATTAAACAACTGCTAAAAATGAGCTACATTCCTGGGCATAATGACACTTGGTAAAATAGTGTACATCTCTCTACAGAAAAATCAACAATCCATAATATAGTGCATACAAGTTACTAAGACTGAATCATAAAGAATCAGAAAATCTGCCCTGGCTGGTGTAGCTCAGTGGATTGAGCGCGGGCTGCGAACCAAGCATCGCAGGTTCAATTCCCAGTCAGGGCACATGCCTAGGTTGCAGGCCAGGTCCCCCAGCAACCGTACATTGCTGTTTCTCTCTCTCTCTCTCTTTCTCCCTCCCTTCCCTCTCTAAAAAATAAACAAAATCTTAAAAAAAATAAAAAAAAAAAAAGAATCGGAAAATCTGAACATACTGGTTACTAGTAAGGAGAGTAAATCAGTAATCAAAAACCTTCCAACATGAAAAAGTACATGAGCAGATGGCTTCGCTGGTGAATTCCACCAACATTTAAAGAAGAATTAGTGCCCATCCTTCCTAAACTCTTTCAAAAAGTGGAAGAGGAAGGAATACTTCCAAACTCATTTTATGACTTGCGTTACCCTGACACCAAAACCAGACAAGGACACAAGAAAGGAAGTCAGTTTAAAAGCTGACAGCGAGTATCCAGCTTAACCTACTTACAAATGATTCTGGCACTATAAACTAGATGTTTATTTATTGAAGAACATACAATTTTCCCACTTCTTCCAAAGTTTTTTTGTTCTGTACAAAACTCCTTAGGCACCTAAAATAGTTCCATCTAATACTTTTGAATTATAGTAAAATGTCTTTATTTCTTGGGAGATGAGCTTGAATCATTCGTGGAAATTCCACGTACCTCCATTTGGGTACAGCAACCATGATTCACTGAGCAATTACTGTGTGTCAGCACACAGGAAATTCCCAGGAATAAAACAGACCTCCGCCCACGCTCTCAAGGAGCTTCTTTTCCGCTCAGGTAAGACAGACTGGCAGTGTGCAGGCAGGGAGGCGTGCTCTGGTGTAAAGAGAGTAGCCAGAGCTCCCACGAGGTGAGGTCCGAGCCACAGTGGAGGGAGTGGAAGGTGTTAGCTGAGCAGCTAACTGAAGTCAGCATATTCCGAACAGAGAGAACAGCCAATGCCGGCCCCCCGAGGCAGGAGCGTGCTTGGCACGTTGAAGGAACAGCAAGGAGGGAACTGGTGGAGGGAAGAGCACAGCAGAGGGAGGCCAGAGAGCGGATTATGGAGCTATCACACAGGGCCCAACAGGCACTTTGGCCTTTCCTTCTGGATGACCTGCTGCAATGTTCTGAGCTGAGACAGCATCACCTTGCTTATTTAACCAGGTTCACTTGGGCTGCTATATTGAGAACATTCTGGAAGAAGGCAAGGGTAGAATCAGGGAGGCCTGTGACAGAGCTTGTGATTCAGAACTGGGTAGAAGCAGTGAAGGCAGTGAGAAGTGACTGAATTTTGGATAAATATAAAGGCAGAGGCACAGATTAATGCTTTTAAAAAATACTGGTTATTTTACAGTTGTCTATAGGTATCAGATAACAGGCAGACTTTAATGTGGTTGAAATCATAGTAACTGATCAATTAAGTCAGCATTCTTTGTTTGGTTGAGATGATTATATTTTACTATCATTTAAGGCAGATTTATACTATATTCTTAAAGCACAGAGAACTTATCTACTTATTACTTATCTACCTTAGGGTAAGAGAAGGGCAGGAGATAGAAATTACTTCACACCACAGCAGAAACTAGGGTACGAACGTCCAAGTCTCAAGTTTCTGTCCGGTGTTCCTTTTCCCTGAGCAGCTTTTTACAGATAAGACTACTCATTTTGGTTGTCCCGTGTTCTGTGTGCACTGTTCTCTGCATTTGGTTCTGTTACAGGACACAGTTCTCTCTTCTGTCACATACCTTATTGATTTGATGATGCAAGCTTTGCAGAACCTATGGCCGCAGGGTGTTTGCACCGCTTCCCGTAACGCCATCAGGCAGATGGGGCACTCGTACTTGCTTTCCAGGGGTGGGTCAAACTCCACGTCGTAGCCCTGGATCTCTTCCATGAAAGAGCTGGAGAGAGCCCCTGTGCTGGCCGTCCCGCTCACACTGTCGTCTTTGGCCGCGGCACTGCAGGCACTGGCCATGGCCATGGCTGCGCAGCACTCACTCTCAGACTGGCTGGACACGCAGCTGTCTTCACAGTTTAACAGACTCATAGTAACGAGATTATCAATTGCTCTGTAGAAACAGCAAGGGAAAATTGCCTTAATACATACATACATGCACACACATACACATAGCACAGCTTATCCATGCAGGCCACTTTTTAGTTTATGTACATAAGCGGCGCTAATATTATTTATGGAAAACTTTCAAAGTTTTTGAGCTTTACTTCATGACTACTATTTTATCATAAGTAAAGGAAATCAAATAGGTGGATAGAATAAAAAGTTAAAAGAGGAAATCAGCTCAATTGTAATACTTAGCTATATCACAATGATCTGTTTAAATGTCTGTTTCCTGTGACTGAAGTCAAGAATTTAATTTTCATATCCTCAGTACTCAGCACAAGACCTTTCACATAATAGATGTTCATTAAGCTTCTGCTGAAGACCTTACTAATTTACGCTGCTGAAGTTCCTTCAAGTATTTTGAGCTTGAGAGAACAGGAGGACCAGCAGGCGGTGCAGGAAGAGCAGCATACAAGGGATTACATGACCACACTCAGCCAGGAGGTGTGTGATTTGGAGTGACCTAACCTTTTGGATCTTGGTTTCTTTTTCGAGACCTAAAAGCCGTGAGTACTTCCAAACGTTCAGAGATTCCTGTTATGTAGAATGAATGACATTGAAGAAGTACATTTGTATGTCCTCCTGCTTTCAGTCAAATCCAATGACCCTGTTTCATCATCTGACAGGAAAAACAAGTGAGGTTTTGTCTGCCTATGGAAAGCTACTGCTTTCACGGGTAGGTGGGATGCCTTCAAATTCTAAATCATATGACATTTTTGATAAACCAATGTCTAAAGCAATTCATAGCCTATGTCATTGGGTCTCTGCAGTAGATAATTAGACCTATGGGAAATGCTTAATATGTGCCAGATACAAATAGTTCTAGAAACAGAATGTGAGCTTCCAGTCAATGTGGTAGGCCATCATCCCCCCAGTGGGTTAGGAGAGTAATCCTCTATCTTTTTTCAAATCTCCATAGATCCCTTTTTTCCCTTCTCACGAAGATTTCTGAGTGCCATCTGATGAGCACCAGAACGATGAGGCCTGTGGTGGCCGCAGAGGCAGCAGGGCGAACTGGCGAGCCCCGGAGGGGTCAAACGTGTTGCTATGTGGAGGCACTCGGGGCTGTGTCGGGGAGAGGGCGTGCCTGCTGGGAGCGCTCCCGCTCTACACAGGAGTTTCATGTTACAGCTTCACTGCGGCCTCCCCCTGTCAAAACGGACACTGCAGGCTTAGGGAAGGCGCAGGGACTCGCCGAGGACCACCCAGGCAGCAAGAACGGTGGAATCGGAACCCAAGTCTGCTTGGCCCCGGAGCCTGTGCACTTTGTGCTGCGCCTCGTTTGGCCCTTTGTGTTCTGACAAACTGGTCCATGAAGCTGCTTCTAAAATTTCCTTCCCTTCATTTATGTTTCGCTGGACCAGGGATTTTCAACCTTTTTCATCTCATGGCACACATATACTAATTACAAAAAGTCTGTGGCATGACAAAAAATGTTATATTTTTTGTCAATTTAACAAAAAATAGGTATAATTTTGATTTATTCACACTGGATGGCTGTTGTGTTGGCTGTTGTCATTTTTTAAGTTTGACAATCTAAGGGAAAGAGCTCAGTGCCCCTGACTGAACGGTCAGGTAGTACATGTTTGTTTGTTTTTTTAAATCTTCATCCAAGGGTATGTTTATTGATTTTAGAGAGATGAAGGGGAGACATAGGAAGAGGGGGAGAGTGGGAGAGAGGGGAAGAGGGAGAGAGAGATGGGGAGAGAGTGACAGACAGACAGACAGACATCGACGTGAGGAACATCAACTGGTTGTCTTCCGTACACACCGTGTCCAGGGATTGAACCCACAACCTAGGTATGCACCTGGACTGGGAACTGAACCTGCAGGCTTTTGGTGTATGGGATGACACTCCAACCAACTGAGCCACCTGGCTAGGGTGTATGTTTTAAAAATTTCTGTGGCACACTGGTTGAAAATCACTGCACCACACTAATGTGCTGACCACAGCTTCTTACTAAACATGACCTGCCCAAGCGTTATTGTACTAGTTGATAGGATTTCAAAGAAGCCGTAGAGAAAAACTGACATTTTGTTTTATTTTTGATATACTACTTTCTAAATGTTAAAAACAGCTCCCAAAGCCTTGTTACAGCTAACGTGAATTCCTCAGGAAGACTCGGACACACTGAAAGGAAGGAAGGGATGGCAAGAGAGTGGCAAACAGAACCAGCCAGTCCACCTGTGCTCCAGGATGGGGGGAAGACCCCCGTTATACCCTCCAAAGCTGAGGACGTATGACACTGTTACGCTGCCCTAGGGTTTATGTCCTTTGTTCTTTTTCTTCCCTTACACATTTCTGTGTCCAATACTTCCCTAGGTAAGTCTCGTAGAAGCAGAATTACTAGGTGAAAGGGGATGCAACTTTCCCAAGTTTTTAACAGACAGTGCTTGCTATCCAATATGTATGGAAGGCTTTTTAACTCCCACTCCCAAAAGCTTGAGAGAGACCATTTTATATGTCCTCGACAATTCTAGGTATATTTATCTTTTGGGTCTTTAGCCATTTATTATTTTTTTAAAAAATCACTTCGAGAACTTGGTAGTTGTTATTTAGTAGTACAGAATATATCCAAGTACTAGCCAGAAGACAAAAGCAAGCTGCTGAGCTAAGTCTACTTTTCTGCCCAACTGCCCAGCTACAGTTCGGTTCACTGGGTAGTCCATATACTGCCCTCTTGCAGTCTGGTTCCAAAGAGTTGAAGGTTGTTAGATTTAAAGAGACCTTTTATAGCAAATGTGTCACTAAGAAAACCTGTGTAATCAGCCACAATTCCTTGAAGAGAATCCACTGTAGGAATGCACTGTAGAACATGAGTGAGTGCTCTTAAAGATCTAGAGGTCTTCAATTTTTCACATTACTTCCCCTCCCTCCCTCCCTTTTTAGAGACAGGGGAAGGGAGGAAAAAAGAAAGGCAGAGAAACATCGATGAGAGAGGAAAACATTGATTAGTTGCCTCCTGTATGCACCCCTACCAGGGACTGAACCTGCAACCCAGGCACGTGGTCTGACTGGGAATCAAACTGGTGACCTTTCAGTTTGTGGGACAATGCACAACCAACTAAGCCACACTGGTCAGGGCTATTAAGGATTCTTTTTAACTTCAGATGGCGCCTCAGGTATCCACTTCATGAGAGGCTACAAAAGCAGGTTTTGGCTTCACATAAGCTGTGCAGGATGGGTGACCCGGGCGGAGCCACACTACAATAGCCCGAGTAGTTGTCCCAGAGGAACTGCCCTGCGTGCCTTATGTTTCTTTATCTTCCGAACTGTACCAAACCACCAGCACTCTGAGACGTCAGTAAGAAGCATATCCTGTTTGTGAGGACTGATGAAAATGGACTGTGCTGATGACTGAATCAATAACCAATCACTGAAGTACAAATCTAGTCTTTTGCCTGATGCCCGAGCATCAAGCCAATCCACGCAGCACAAATCTAACCGTACCTCGTCTGGCACCAGCGGACTCCTCTGTAATATAACTTACTTCGCGTTCCTCCTTTTCCCTCAAGATCCCTGTGCTTCGGGGGGCCCTTTGGGCTTCTGCTCCCCAAACTGCAATTCTATAGAATCCCAAATAAATGCTTATACTGTCTCATTTTGACTTTTTATTTTTTAGGTTAACGAAGCTAAAATAAGTAAGAAAGAATATATATTCTTTCCGTAAAATTTCTTATACCCTCTTTTTTACCCTTAACATTCAGAATTTATGTGGTTTCTCCAGGAATTAATAGAAGGGACGGAACGAAGTTCACGTCATTCCTCGCCTTGCAGGTCAGGACCTTCACGACTGCAATTCCCCTTCCTGCAGTTGTGAACCTAGTGTAGTGAGCACTGCCTTAATTAAACATGTTGGGGTGTAGCTACTGCTAACTTAATTCGATTGCAAAAAGAATAAGTGTTGAAAACAGCCTTGTCATAAATCACAGCTTAAATCTACCTATTTGTATCTGGGAACATACAGGGAGGGTCCAGCAGAAGTAATTCCTGCTTGAATGTGGTTGGCAGGGTAATAATATGGCTGTCATAATTTATAGTTTTAATTTGAACATTTCACCTAAAATGTCATATGGTGTATTCGAGTGTGATATTGTTGTTACAGAATTACATGCTTATGATTTTGTGATAAAATATTTTGTAATAAAAAGCAGCATTATTTGTGCTGGACCCTGTATTATAATCCAAATGTCTAGCAGGAGGGTGAGTAGGGTGATGTACAAACATTTGTTTCCCTAAGATCCACAAGTGCTAATGAGAGAAATGTCTAAGCTAAAAAAAATCAACAAGTTCTATCTTAAATTGGTCAATTTTAAGCCAATGGAAAATCATTCACAGCTAAATATGCAACTCATAAGTAAAACCATATAAAACAAACAGATTATGTATCATACAAATGTCCACTTGAAACCTATATAATCTTATTAACTAATGCCACTCCAATAAATTTAATTAAAAACTTTTTTTTAAAGAACAAGAAATCACCTTTAATTTTCTGCTAGCTTTAGAAATGGGAACTATTTACCTACTCCTTAAAATCTATTTTTAAAATGCAAAGACCTGCAAATGCAATACTGCAAAAACAGTCCATTGTTATGCCTTGATTTTGAACAGATTTAAGGGACAGTCCCCTTCCTAAGTACAATTTGTTTCCCCCAGGAGGCAAAGAGTTGAATAGCCTCTTTCTTTTTTTAAAGATTTTATTTATTTGTTTTTAGAGAGGGAAGGGAGGGATGGAGAGAGAGAGAAACATCAATGTGCGGTTGCTGGGGGCCATGGCCTGCAACCTAGGCATCTGCCCTAACTGAGAATCGAACCTGCGATGCCTGGTTTGCAGCCTGTGGTCAATCCACTGAGCTACACCAGCCAGGGCTGAATAGCCTCTTTCAAAACCCAAGTGGCAAAAATTTATCAGCATCACAGATTCAAATTTATCCCAGAAAAGACCTCACGGTACAATCCTGCAATACAGTGAAGTATGCAGCGCTTGCAGGTTGAAACTCATTATCACTCGGGCAAGAAGTGCCTGAAATACATTCCTTCCTTGACTTCCAGAGGCCTCGCTGTCCTCATCCCACCCCCAGCCTCAAAGTCTTTAGAAAAGCCCCTTTTACCTTCTTTAGTAATCTAAACACCAGGGAATGGATAAAACGCCAACACTTAGAATTTAACAAGCTTTTCAGTCCCTGTGCAGCCAGATATTTAGTAATTTGTTCTCCCGAGAAACAAAAGCGGCATGCAAACACCTTACATGCAAGCTGCTAATAAAATACTTTAGGTGCTTTCTGTTCACATTCATGACAGTCCTACCTCTCAGTTCGAGTTCCGCTAAAGCCAAGTACTAGGAACAGCTTTATCAACCCAGCGTCTGGAACAATCGCTAGAACTACGAGTGCAGGGGCGGGGGAGGAAAGATTCGTGTCATCTGAGCCTTTTTTTTTTTTTTTTAACCTGCTGCCTGGGACCTCTAACGATTCAACGAGGAACCCAAAAATAGCTTTCCCATGACAGTGACAGAGGAAGCCGGTGAGAACTTAAAGGGATTTTTTTTTTTTTAAGTTGGTATCAGCTAGGAGGGACGGGAAAATCCAGGAGGCAATTTCCTTTTCTGGGAAGGGGAATACGCGAGCTGACAAGTGGGCGCGGGATTCCCACCAGGGAGAGGCGTTAGAGGGGAAGGAGGGCTCGGGGCGCAGAGGGGAGGGGAGAGGAGGAGGCGTCCACAACCTGTGGGAGGCGAAGAGACAGGAGCGACGTCCCCAACAAGAGGGAAACAAGAGGACGGGGGGCGGCGTCCCCAACCTCTGGGAAGAACAGGGACAGGGGGCGACGTCCACAACCGGAGAGAAACAGAGGAAGGGGGCGTCCCTAACCTCCGGGAAAAACGAGAGGAGGCTGAGTCCCCAACCTCCGCGAAGCAAAGGGACAGGGGGCGACGCCCCCAACCCGTGGGAAACTAGAAGGGAGGGGGCTGTGTCCCCAACCTTTACGAAGCGAAGAGACACTCGAGAGAAGCCCTCAACCCGGAGGAAAAGAGAGGAGAGGGGGCGGCGTCCGCAACCCGTGGGAAGGGAGGCCGCGGCCGCCCCGGGGAGACGTCCGAAGGAGACTCACCGCTCTCGTCCTCTGGGCCGCCGATTCCACGCAACCGCACGACTCCGCTCAGCCAAAGCACTAGGAGAGGACGGGCACCGCGCTCCGAGCCGAGGCGGCCCGGAAGCCAAAGTCCCGGCCCGAAGGCCGCTGCCACCGCGTCCCCGGGCCGCCCGAAGCCCGAACCCGAGCCCCGGACGCCCCACTTCCGCCTTCTCTGCCTGCCCGGGGGAGTCAGGGGCGGGGAAAGGGCCGGGGAGGACGCGGAGAGGCCGAGCTGGGCCTCTGCGCCCCCTGGCGGCGGTCCTCCACAGGTGCGCGCGCTGCGGCGCAGGCGCAGCGCAAGTCCAGCTGTCAAACCAGAGCACTCCGCTGGGTTTCTCCCTCAAAGGAAAACTGTGATGTTGAAACCCGTCCCGAAGTAAGCGTGAGCGACCTAGTGAGCAGCCACAAGAAGAGCAGTAATCAAAACTGTTTTTATAGCTTCCTGTATCCAATCAGGAGAAACCCCCACCTGGGCTAGATCACTTGACCTTCGGGAATTCTTATATCACTCCCGGACTGCACCTTCCTTGCCAAGGAAGTTTCCACGGTAGGCAGAACCCACTATTATCACCTGGTCCTTCCTCTTCAACCAGTCCGACCGAGTCTAGCTCATATGTTAAACATTCCCCGCCCCCCACCCCGAGGCTGCTATCCACTACACCACCCATTTTTTTCTATCAACGGCACGAGAAAGCTATTTTGAATTTCCCCCCGTTTAACTGGATACAAACCTCTCAGGAATGTTACAGGCACTCTGCAGGAGATGCACGAAAGATTTCTACCCTCCTCTGCAAATTTGACTCATCTTTCACCTCTGGTGGAGGTATCACAGGGTCATGGTTTTTATGTGTACACGCCCTGAAAACAGAGTGCTTCATTTAAATCTAGTTTTCCCCCCTTTATAAATTGTGACTTCAGATAATTTACTTAATCTGCCTTTCACTTTTTTCCATCTCATCTTACAATGGGGATAATAATAGAACTTACCTCTTTGGGTTGTTGGAAAGGTGAGATTAACTGGTAATGTAAATACATTATTTAAAACTATTAAGTACAGCAATTTTCAACCAGGGTGCTGCAAGAATTTTTAAAAAACCCTCAATGCCTCACTGTTTAGTCAGGGGCACTGGCTTCTTTTCCTTTAGATTGTCAAATAAAAAAATGACAATAGCTAACACATCAATAGTCATCCAGTGTGAATAAATCAAAATTATACCTATTTTCTCAGACTGGCCAAAAATATAACATTTCTAGTAATGTTATAGAATTTTAGTAATCACAGAATTACTTAATTTAGTAATTCTAAATTAAGTAGTTCTGTGAATTTTAGTAAATTTAGAATTTTAGTAATTCACAGAATTTTAGTAATCAGTGTAAGTGTGCCATGAGATGAAAAAGGTTGAAAATCTCTGATCTAGGATACAGTGTGTTCTCAATAAGGATAGCAACACTGTATTTCCGGCTTTCTGGCTGCCAATATTCATAAAAAATGCTTATGTTCTCAAGGTAAGAACCTGTCACTGGTTCTCAGACTCCCTCTGCCCTCCCCCTCTTTTTTAAAAACTTATTTTGAGCCCCCGCCAATGTGGTCAGTGGCTGGAGACGTGGTACCATAACTGAAAGGTTTCAGGTGATTCCCAGTCAGAGCACATGCCTACGTTGCGGGTTTATCTCTGGTCATGGTGCCGGCACGTGCAACCCCTAGGTCTGACACATACCATCCGGGTCCCGACATGGATCCCTGGTCTGGGTCCTTGGTCTGGGTGCCCATGGAGGCAAGTAATTGATGCTTCACTTGCATGAATGTTTCTCTTTCTTCTTTCCTTTCTCCTGTTCTCTCTCTCCCCCCCCTCCCCCTCTCCCTCTCTTTCTCCCCCAAATGAAAATGTCCTTAGGTGAGGACAAAAAAAGAATAAAAGTAAAAGCATACTTTGAAATATTTCAGATGTAAAAAGAATTGTACACACTCATTTGTGTGCCCACCTCCAGCTCCAGAAATAAAACATTGCCAGTAGAATCGCCAGCCCCTGTGTACTCCTATTCTTCCCCAGCTTCCCACCTGCCTTATAAAAATAAATCACTTAGGGGATGACAGAGCGATCATTATATGAAATTGAAAGATGGAGAAAAGGAAGAGCAAGGGAGTTAGACCTCCCTCCTCTTATTGGTATAAACTCGGGAGCAAGTAATGTAACCCTCACGAGCTTTAGCTTCCTAAACCGTAAACACGGGGATAATATTTACCTTCCAGGCTATTGTCAGGATCAACTCATAAAAATATATGTGAGAGAACCTGGCACTGGGCTTTCGGAAACATTAGGTGCTCTGTGTCCTCAAGGGGCCTCTTTCTGCTCCCACAAATCCTATTTATTCTTCACTATTTTATGTATGGAGGAGAGTTTTACTGCTCATCCATGCCCTAGGCACGCAGGAAACTTTCACTTCCCTGTCTCCTTGCTGTCGGGCAGTGTCACATGACTAGTTCTGACCTATGGGCTATGAGGGAAAAGGAGGCAAGTTGTTTCAAGGCCAAAGCATTTAATTTTCATTGCAAAACCTTCCCCATATGGCAACCAAAGAGACCATGGGGAGCTATAAAAAGGTGCATCACTAAATTGCTGTGTGGAGGGCAGTTGCTTTGGAAAGTCAGTCCACTTGCATTGGACTTATATGAGTAGTACACAAATGTCTGTTGCTTTAAGACACTAAGATGTTGGGGTTGCTTCCTGCAGGATGACCTAGCCTGTCCTGTGCACAGTTCCTCCTTGAGGACGTTTCTAACTGTTCATTTCCTTATTGGTCTAGGAGTCAGAACACCAAAGTTTAACTCCTGGCTCTTCTTCGTACCTAAATCAGGACCCGGTCAGGTGTTTTTATCTGTAAAGTTGGAATAAAATCCATCCTGTCTTGTTGTCAGAACTGTGATAAATTCAAGTGAGATCATATATGTGAAAATGATTTTCAAACTAGGAAGTCCTGTACAGATGAAGGGAAAGGAATGTTTAGATTAGCTGGGTCACAGGATATGTAGAGCTGCCCAGGTTTCCTGAAATGCTGCTGATTTCAGATATTTTGCTCAGCTGTCCTTATGTAAGTGGGTCAACGTGTACAAAAATATTATCGCCATATCATTCCTGGAATGCTGTTTTTCACATTCTGTTTGAAAAATGAAATAAAATAGACCTTGTAGGTGTTGCAGGTGAGGATGGGCAGGTGAAAGATTCTTTTCCCGAACACTTAACAATAAGATTGCTAAATTATAAATAAAAGTTAAATTATAAAATTAAAACACAATTCATTAGTTTAAAATATTTATTGAACAACCCTTGTGTGTGTGTGGCAGCCAGCCTTGAAGACGTATTTACGCCTTGTGTGACCCCCTTGCACAATCAATGGGGTGTAAGCAGTGAGATGTGAAAATGACAGAATGTGACTACCTAGGCAGGGTTGACTCTAGCGTTCCAAAGGAACCAAGTCAAGAATTCACAGCTGCTGAGGGAGAATTTCTTGCACAACAAGGAGAGATCCTGTAGGAGATACTCTAGGTGACTACATTTTATTTTATTCAGAAAATAAACTCAAGAAAAAGCATAGTTTTCTATCATTCCTTCCATCCACTTCTTTCTCCCTCCCCTTCCTTCCCCACCCCTACTTTTCCCTTCCATTCCCTCCCCCTTTCTTTCTTTCTCTCCCTTCCTCCCTCCCTCCCTCCTTCCTTCCTTCCTTCCTTCCTTCCTTCCTTCCTTCCTTCCTTCCTTCTTCCCTCCCTCCCTTCCTTCCTTCCTCTCTCTTTCCCTCTTTCTTTCCTTTCTTTCTTCTTTCTTCTTCATCTTAACATACATCCATTTGTGTATGTACTCATATATGATGTTTACATCTATTTTAGAGTTAAAATTCACAAATGAGATGGTTTTCATGATGCATGTTATTGGATTGCCTTTGATTGGAAACTGATAGAAAGGGAATCTGATTAATTGAATTGGTTTGTCAGTGAGGACTGGCTTTGCTAATTAGGTTTTGTGCAGCTCCAAAGTTTTGTCAAAAAATATGTAAAGCACGTGTAAAATATATGATACAGTAGAATTAGATTATTTGCAATTACTTGAGCTTATAAAAATTTAGATGCCAAAAATATGCAATGGAATATATCATTTTACAAGAGTACCTTAAAGTCAGAATCTTTCTTGTGCCAGAAACTGGGAGAGCAAGAAAGTAAATATCATAATCGTTGATGAAACTATAGACAAGAAGGACTCAGTTAATCAGAAGAGGAACTGGAGATGATGGAGCCTAGAAAAGGTCAGAGAGATCCAGGGTGGCATTCCCCACGTGCGTTCTGTTTGGGGGAGGAAGTGCCCCGCGTCAGACTCTCCTCCTAGTTGCCCATTTCCAAAGGCAGGAGTTTTGGAGATGGCCTGATGTCATTAACCTTTGAGTTGTAAAAGCAAGTACCTGTTCAATGAATTCATGCTTGCTAATAGTGGCTAAACAAAGCCTGCGCCCCCAAAAAAGAAAAAAGAAAATTACACAAAAGGATGTTACTCAGTAGAGGACTCTGGCTGGCCTTGGCATAGATTTCAAGTACAGTAAGTTTTAGGGCTGCCCTCACTGTCTCTCCCTCCTTCTTCTCACCTGCTCCACCAGCATAAAACTATATGCTCAGAGAGCAGAGGAGGGAGTAGTCGATGACCACGGAAGTGTCAGGGGCAACCCAGGAAGGTGACTGAGGTGTGTAGACATGGGAGTGTGCACAGCAAGGGTCTCGGGGAGGTTTTAGGCAGCAATAACAGGCTTTGATGGTGTGCCCTTGGCTCAGTGCACTATCCAGGTTGAGAGCAGACTGAGCCACTAGGAGTCAGAAGCTGAGTTTTGGAACCTGCCTTGGAATCTAGAGAAGTTCCTGGTATTGTCCATGGTAATGAGTTTTCTTTGGTAAAGCCTGTCCAGTAACAAGCAGTAAAAACATTTGCTCTTTCTTCTTCACCTTCTTCCCAAATCCCAATTGAGAACCCAAACTTTTTGTGGTACACTCATTTTTCCTGCCCTTGGAGAAAGGAGAGGATTTTTTTCTTCTTCTTTTGAAAAATCGGGAGTCTGGGCCCATTTCCACTGCACTGGGGCCATTTTTTTCATAGTTGTACCCCTGCTCATCAGGCAAAGTTCAGATGATAAGTTGACCCAACTTACTGCTTTCCTTGAAGGAAAGATTATATCAGCTATGGATGGAAGTATCTGGTCTATTTGTGAGTTATATTTTTAATATCAATGAATTGCTTTTGTCTGATTTGTATACTTGTTTCCATCCACTTTCAAAGGCAGTTAGTGTACAGGCATACTGGGTGGATAACACCAGTTTTTAAATAATACCTTATGACTTCTCCTGATACATTCTCTTCTGGACACTTTAAAAACAATTCCTATGAAGAAAAATCATCCAGTACTTGAAACAGAGCAGGAGGAAGACTACATATCCTTTAGTGTTATTATTTAACATGTTCACTGAATAATTAATCATCTAATGTCTGAGAATTCACCTATGTTTGACTTCGCTATTTACTATTTGATTAGATATCAGACACATTAACTTAGAAATTTCTGTCCAGTAAAAAATTAAACTCCAGAGGTGAATCCATTAGAAGATATTAACCAGTTTCATATATTTTTAAAATATATTTTATTGGTTATATTTTTACAGTTGTCCCGGATTTTCCCCTTTTGCCCCCTTCTGCTCAGTAGCCCCCTTCCCTCCAGCAATCCCCCAACTTAATTCCTGTCCATGGGTTGTGCATGTAAGTTTTTTGGCCTCTCCATTTCCTATACTGTTCTTAATATCCCCCTGTGTATTTTGTACCTACCAATTATGCTTCTTAATCCCTGCACATTTTCCCCCATTCTCTGCCTTCCTCCTCCCCGCTGAAAACCCTCCAAATGATCTCCATAGTGATGATTCTGTTCCTGTTTTGATTGTTTGCTTAGTTTATTTATTTATTTGTTTGTTTATTTTTAGATTCAGTTGTTGATAGTCGTGAATTTGTTGCTTTTTTAATGTTCATAGTTTTGATGTTCTTCTTTTTCTTAAATAAGTCTCTAACATTTCATGTAGTAATGACTTGGTGATGGTGAACTCCTTTAGCTTTACCAAGTCTGGGAAATATTTTATCCGCCCTTCCTTTCTAAATGATAGCTTTGCTGGGTAGAGTCATCTTGGATGTAGGTCCTTGTCGTTTATCTCTTTGAATACTTCTTGCCAGTCCCTTCTTGCTTGCAAAGTTTCTTTTGTGAAATCAGCTTATGGGAACTCCTTTGTAGGTAACTCTCTCCTTTTCTCTTGCTCCTTTTAAGATTCTCTCTTTATCTTTACTTTGACATTTTAATTATGATGTGTCTTGGTGTGGTCTTGTTTGGGTCCAACTTGTTTGGGGCCTCTCTGTGCTTCCTGGACTTGTTTGTCTATTTCCTTTGCCAAATTAGGGGAGTTTTCTTTCATTATTTTTTCAAATTAGTTTCAATCGCTTGTTCTTCGTCTTCTTTTTCTGGCATCCCTATTATTTGGATGTCGGCACATTTGGAGATGTCCCAGAATCTTCTTATACTATCCTCATTTTTTTGAATTCTTGTTTCTACTTTCTGTTCTCGTTGAATGTTTATTTCTTCTTTATGCTTCAAATTATTGATTTGAATCTTAGCTTCCTTCCTTTCACTGATGTTCCCTGTAGATTTTCTTTACTTCACTTAGTGTGACCTTCATTTCTTCCTTTATGTTGTTGCCGTACTCAGTGAGTTCTTTGAGCATCCTGATCACCAGTGTTTTGAACTCTGCATCTGATAGGTTGGAGATCTCCATTTCATTTAGTTCTTTTTCTGGGGTTTTGCTCTGTTCTTTCATTGGGGAAGATTTCTTTGTCTCCTCAATTAGGCAGCCTCCCTGTGTTTGTTTCTGTGTATTAGGTAGAGCTGCTTTGACTCCCTGTGTTAGTAGCGTGGCCTATTGTAGAAAAGGCATCTGTAAATTGTGTGGCACCTTAGGTAATTGCCAGGGTTGGGCAACCCTATTCACTGCTTTGTGGGTCTGTGTAAGGGGAGGGCTTGGAGAGGGAACTGTGCTGCCGCCTGGCTTCTGGGGATTTGCCCAGCACTCACCTCATTTCCAGTTATTTTACTCATTACCCACATATGGCTGGCACCTTTCCAGCTGTTGCCCTGGTGTTGAATCCCAGAATGGGTGGGTTTGCATACCTTTTAAGACTGGGAGGGCCCTTTAAGCAGAGTTTCCTGAAAATCTGGCAGTTTCTTGTGTTGCCCCAACACCCACTGGTTTTTATCACCAGAAGTTATGGGAATTTATCACTCCTGTGCTGGAACCCTGGGCTGTCTGGTCTGGCCTGGGGCTGGGATTGCTCACTCCCAAGGTGTCCGTCCTGAGTTTTATCCACCACATGTGAATGTGGGACTGCCTGTTCCCATTCTGCCACCGCCGTTGTCTTTCCATGCCACATCACAACTCCTCGACTCTCTACCTCTTCTCCAAGTCTCCGCTCTCCTACCCATCTGGATAAATGTGGCTTCTTTAAATCCTTGGTTGTTGGACTTCCATCAATTTTCTGACAGTTCTGGGTGCTATTTTTTTGAGATTTAGTTGTAATTCTTTCTGTGGTTGTGGGAGGAGGTGAAGCATGTCTACCTATGCCTCCATCTTGACTGGAAGTCCAGAGTTTCCCCGTTTCATATCTTTTAAGCCGGTAAATTAATTTCAGCACTCTTTTACTAACTATATAAAATCTTGGTTTTTCCAAGTCTCCTTTGAATCAGCTTGATCATCTTGCTGATTCATTACCTAATGGATTAAATTAAATCTTAGACATGTGTTTATGCTATGTATAGCAGTCTTGTGTTTAATTTTTGGAAAATTATTTTGGCTTTACAGCATTCCTGCTTGACTCTGATTCTTTCCAATGTTTGCATATTGACTATATCACTCAGTCAGATTTTTTGCATGTTTGATGTTTGATCTCTTGAATGGGACAACGGGACTTCTTGAATAAGTACCTCAGGATCCTTATTAAAAAAATACCTTCCCCATTTTGTGCACTATAGCCCAAAACCAAAAAAGTAATATTTTTAAACTTTTGGCTTACCCATGTTCTGGAACAATTAGAGGCTACTAGTTTAGGAAGGTTCTGAATTCAGAAGCCTGGTTTGTGCATGTTCCTGCTGACTGCCGAGTGCAGAGGCTCTCACGGCAGCAGTGAAAAGAGGAGCATCTGAGGCAGGACACGAGGAAACGTGTCCTGAACTGTGGCTGGAGCATGCTTGGTGAGGAGAGCAGGAACTATTGTGTATTTCCAGCGTTCCTGATTAGAATTCACAATACAATTTCCCCCAAAGGCAATTAAATAAATAATATTAGTTTCCTTGAATTGCCCATGATGTAGTTGAAGTAATATCTTGATACAACAGTATTATTTTCAGTAATTGTGTCTTTTCATTGCAATATGAGTCAAATAATCTTTTGTGGGGCAAGCTGGGAAACTGTTTCCAATTTATAACATTGTTTTTTATAGGAAATACGTATTTTGTTAGAAACAACTAAATAAAAATGCTTTGGGGGAGAATATACAATTCTTTTATAGATTGGGAACAGCCGATGATGAGACAATAAGGCTTATTACAATGACAAATTAAGTACATTAAAGGCTGCTTAACTATAAAAGGGAATGGGAAGGATGTGTGTGTGTTTGTGTGTGTGGTAATGCTGTTACTAGCCTTTTAGGGTTTTGTTTTAATCTTATAGAGTAGGTCACGTTCCAACTTCCCCTGAAGCCTTTGCCCACGTTTGCATTTTTCACACAGTGCTGTTGTTGACACCTTGTGATTGATCGTTAAGAACAAAAGTAATTTTAATTTCAGTATCTCATCCACCAAAAACATAACATACTTCCATCCCAATTTCTACCAGAAAAGAACGATTTTCTAAGTAGAACATTGCTTTCCTGAATAACATGAGACTGACCACTTCCTTATAACAAAGTAATTCTCACATTCGGAATGGTAGTTTATGTGCTACTTCTTTCCTAAAGGAGATTCTGCAGAGGGTACAACATATAGTGATGTTCAAGTGGTAATGATCTTTGAAGATTTGATATGTGCACATTGGAAGATTTCCAAGATGGCTTTTTGAGGATGATGGTGGTAGTATTGTGGACAGTCTTAAGGAATTTATTGAAGGTCATTTACATTCTTTTGTTTTCTGTACCAGTAAACTAGGGATATAAAGAGTCAATGCTAGAAATCTATGTATGAGAGATGATTTTAGTCATTACCGGAGGGACATGCTTTGTGATCCTTTCAGACTAAATTGGGAAGAGCCAACCATTGTATTCCAGAGAGAAAATAAAGTATTGAAATTGGAACACAGATGGAAACTGGCATGATTCATCAGCTATAGTTCCATTGCTCTTAAAGTAGTGTGTATTTCATTTCTTATATCAAGCATTTCCTATATGATTGAAATGATATTATATAGGAAATAATATTAAAAATAATGTTCAAAATAATATAATGATATTATTGATAATAAAATAATATAAAAGAATAGGAAATGATAATATTAATAATAATATTCAATATAAGAATAATCAAAATAATATTAAAGAATTTAAAAATGCACAGTTTTCTACTTACATGGGCATGCCTATGATAAATTAAGCGTTCCTCCAAGGTTATTTCTACTATATTTGTTTTTATAATGTGTCAATGAACTTTCGCTCATGAAACTTTTCCCCATTTTAAATGATTGCTTTAAGATGGCTTCCTTCAACAGAAACTGGTAGGTCAAAAGCTATAGATATTTATGACTTGTGTTACAAATGACTTCCCAAAAAGACTGTCATTTTGTGTTCCATATGGTTCTTGATGTTATCTAACTCATTCTCCCTAGAATTCTATGATTGAGCATTATTTAAAAAAAATAAACACACACCAATCATTTAAAAAAGAAATTCACGTTCACCCACCACATAATATAATCATATTACAGAAGGGTGAAAAGTAAAAGGTAGAACTTCTCCCCTTATATTTCTGAAACTCATTCAGTTCTACTTTTTTGAAGTAACCACTAAGATGGAAAGAAATGTGGCCAACTTAAAATTTAAAACCAAGACCTTGCTATTTATACAACTGCATTTGAGAAGGAAGGGAGTGCTTACCTGCCGGGGCTCAGAGACCACTGCAGCACCATCCAAGCTTTCATCAGTGTCACAGCACCACGACCTGGGTTCAATTTAAAACCACCTGTGAGCATTGTCTGGCCTTTCACTGACGTTCCAGTGGAGAAGAGAGAGCCCAGGGCATTCAGTCAGAAGGGGAAGGTGGACTTTGGAGTCACAGGTTGGCAAACTTGAAAAGGCTGTTCAAAGGTACTGGTAACAGGCACCATTGAAGAGGGATACAGTATCTAGTCCATGAGACATTTAAAATTTATAAGAAGTTGATAGCATTGATCTAGGAGAGTGGAAAAGGAGCTGCTGTGCTTCTCTAGATGAGTAAGACGTTACCATTCTGATTGGGGGACGAAGTTTGTAACTACTGATTATGGATGCTATTTGCCTCATTGTCACTCTTTGAGCCTATTTGCCTATTTTACAAAAAATATTTCATCTTGCTCTGGCTGGTGTAGCTCAGTGGATTGAGCGTGGGCTGTGAACCAAAGCATCGCAGGTTCGATTCCCAGTCAGGGCACATGCCTGGGTTGCAGGCCATGGCCCCCAGCAACTGCACATTGATGTTTCTCTCTCTCTCTCTCTCTCCCCCTTCCCTCTCTGGGAATAAATAAATAAAATCTTAAAAAAAAATTTCATCTTCTCCCTCCCTTCTTCCCTCTCTCTTTCTCTCTAAATTATCTGAGAGGTTCTTTTTTTAAATTTCTAAATTACTGGAGAGTTAGGTGTAGATGTTGTTAAACATTTCCCTTAACTTCAGTATACTAAGAATAATGCAGTTATATAGTCTCCAAAATAACTACAATGCTATTATCACACTAAAAAATTTAACTTATGCAATAAATTTTTTATTAAGTTTATCGGGGTGACATTGGTTAATAAAATTATACAAATATCAACTGTACAATATTACAATACACATCTGCGTATTGCATTGTGTGCCCACCACCCAAAGTTTAGTCTCCTTCTGTCACCACACATTTAACCCCCTCTACCCTTTATTATGCCTACCTCCTTCTCTTCTGGTAACCATCATACTGTTGTCTGTGTCAATGATTATTTGTTTGGTTTTTAAAAATAATAAGTTGCTTTCTGTTTTATATCCTACATATGGTTCTTGTCCTTTTCCATACAATTTATTTTGCTCAGCATGATATTCTCAGGGTCCATCCATGTTGCTGCAAAAGGCAGCATTTCATCTTTTCTTATGGCTGAGTGGTTTTCCATTGTGTATGTGGACAATCTGATCATCCGCTGAAGGACACTTGGGTTGTTTCCATGTCTTCGCTACCATGCGTAATGCTGCACTGAACACAGGGGTTATGTAATAAATGCTAACCAAACTACATCCATATTTAAACTCCTCCAATTTTACCCCAAATAATCCCGTAGAGCTGTGAATTTGGTTTGGTTTTCCATCCAGGATGCAGTTCAGATTTGCAATTGCATTTTCTTGTCATTAATAATTTACACAATTCAACTTTAATTTTGAGATAATTGTAGATTCACATGCAATTGTAAGGTATAATACAGAGAAATCCCATTTATCCTGTGCCCACCAATGGCAACATCTTGCAAAACTGTAGCACAATATCACGATATCTTGATATTAATCCGTTAAAGATATCAAACATTTTCATCACCACAAGGATCCCATGTTGCCTTTTTGTAGCCACACCCACCTCCCCCTTGCCTGTACCTTCCTTAAACCCTGGGAACCATCAATCTGTTCTCCATCTCTATAATTCTATCATTCCAAGAATGTTACATTAATGGACTCATATAGCCCATTAACTTTGGGGTTGGAATGAGCTGTGGACATTCCTGTAGAGGTTTGCATGGAAACATGGGCTTTCATTTCTCTGGGGCACATGTCCAGGGGTGTTGTCGCTGAGTCCTATGGTGTTTGCATTTTAGCTTTTTACAAAACTGTCAGAGGGGCTGTACCATTATACATTCTCACCAGCAATATCTGTGTGGTTCAGGTTATATTAGCCATTTTGATGAGTGTGTAGTGATATCTCACTGTGGTTTTAATTTGTGTTTCCCTAATGGTTAATGACGTGAACATCTTTTTATGTGCTTATTTGCCATCTGTACATTCTCTTTGGCAAAAATGTCTCTTCATGCCTTTTGCCTATTTTGTAATTGGATTGCTAGTCTTTTTACTGTGAACTGTTGTGAGCCTAGGTCAGCTTCCTTCCTGTTTTCTTCCCTCCCTCCTCTCCCTCCCTCCCTGTCTCCTTTCCTCCCTACCTTCCTTTCTTCCTGTCCTCCTTGTCCTCCTCCCCTCCTTCTTCTTCTTCATCTCCTTCTTTTTCTGTTGCCTTTGAACGTCCAATTAATCTAGCACCACTTGTTTAAAAGGCTATCTTTCCTCCTCTGAATCATTTCAGCACCTTTGCAAAAACTCTGTGGATGCGGAGGGTGACTGTCTCACATTTGTTTCCCTATTCATTCGTTGATGGACGTTTGGGTTGCTTCTGCCCTTTGACTGTTGCATTATCTTTCAGTTTCTGTGGGTCAGGAATCCAGGCAAGGCTTAGCTGGTCCTCTGCTCAGAGTTTCACAAGGCTGCAGTTTTATCGAGGCTTCACCAGGAAAAAGCCTGCTTCAAGCTTCTTCAGGTTGTTGGCAGAATTCATATCCTCAAAGTAATGTGACTGACATGTTTGTCTTTTGCTGCCTGTTGGCTGGGGGCCTGCTCTCACTGATGAGAGGCCGCCCAACATTCCCCGTTGGGTGGTGCTCTCTCCACAGGCCCTCACACAATGTGGAAGGTTACTGCTTCACAGTAGCAAAGGAGAACAGTCTCTCCTGGCTACTAAGACAGTGTCTTCTATGATGTAGAATAGCCAAAGGCATGATGAGTATTACCTTTGCCATATGCCCTTGCCTACAGTAAGTCACAGGTTTTATCTGCATTCAAGGGAAGGAGATTTGTACATAAATATTTTTATGCACTTCTCTTTATGTATGTGTAATATACTTCATAGTACATTTTTAAAAATAAATAAATTAAAAAGAAAAAATAAGCAGAATGAGATACCACCTTACACCAGTCAGAATGGCCATCATAAACAAATCAACAAACAAAAAGAGCTGGCGAGGACGTGGAGAAGAGGGAACCCTAGTGCACTGTTGGTGGGAATGCAGCCTGGTGCAGCCACTGTGGAAAACAGTATGGAATTTCTGCAAAACTCTAAAAATGGAACTGCCTTTTGACCCAGTGATTCCACTGATGGGATTATACTCTAAGAACCCAGAAACACCAACTCAAAAGAACTTAGGCACCCCGATGTTCATAGCAGTGCAATTTGCAACAGCCGACTGCTGGAAACAGCCTATGTGCTGATCAGTAAATGAGTGGATCTAAAACATGATGGTACATTTACACAATGGAATACTACCTGGCAGAAAGAAAGAAGGAACTCCTACCTTTAGTGACAGCATAGATGGAGCTGCAGAGCATTGTGCTAAGTGAAATAAGCCAGGCAGTGAAAGACAAATACCATATGATCTCACCTATAAGAGGAACCTAATGAACAAAATAAACAAACATGCAAAATAGAACCAGAGGCATGGAAACAAGGAACAGGCTGAAGGCAACCAGAGGGGAGAGGGGAGGGGGATAAGGGTGGAAAGATGGGGAAGGGACTAGTCAAGGAACATGCATGAATGACCCACGTACATGGACGACAGGGTGGGGACTGACTGTGGGAGCAGGGGTGGGCTGGGCAGAGGAGGGCAAAGGGGGAAACACTGGGACAATGGTAATAGAAGAACAATAAAATATTTATTAAAAAAAGAAAAAATAGCATAGGTAAAAAGATGGAGATAATCTGTTTATCATCTATCTATAGCAAATTAAAAACAAAAACAAAGTATTGGAGGGTAGCAATAGTTATCCTAAAAATAGTTAAAGCATTAGTTAAATAGTTAAAACAAAGAAAAAGCATCAAGTAGCATAACAGATTATTTTATTTTTATCATAGTCTTCAGTTTTGTTTTTCAAAGGAAATTTTTTCTAGGAAAGGATAATTTCAAGATTTTTTTTTATCATTCTTTAAACTTAAAAATTTTAATGGTCTGTGACTTGTGGCGAGGAGCTCTCCCAAAGCTAAAGCTTTGCTTAGCATTGGACAATCGACTTCAGTTATGTCTTCAATAATGTTTTTATTCCATTTGACTTGACTGGATTCAATTATGTTTGGGGATTCCTATCTTTTTTCTCTCACTATTTTGATATCTTTGTTCATTGCCTATGTGGTCCGAGGGTGTTTCTCCAATTTATCTTCTGTATCACCAAGTTGCAAGTTTGTCTTTTTATAGCTTCCAATGTGTTTATTTTGTGTCTTCTCCTTGGACGTCAGTTTTCTCACACTTCCTTCTTTTCTTGGCTTGTCTTCTTCTCAAGGCGCCTTCTTGTTCAGCAGATCCAGTTCTTTATAGCAACAAAAGGAAATGAGTATTTTACATTTTTTTTCTGTTTCAGAAAAAGCTTTTTGCACTGAAATATTTGGTAATTAAAGAAAGGTTTTTCTTGGTGCTGTAGAATTTCTTCATAGATATCATACTGATTTTGTTCTATTATTCATCCTAGAAAGAGGAGAATTCTACGTGGAGCTGGTAAAAAGGGATACTTTAGTCTATTTCAATCAGAACCTTTACAGCTTCCCTTCCAGGGGCTACCTGCAGTTTCTGCTTGAGTTTTAAACTAGACCTACTATGTATAGGAAATACAATGTTATCTTTTTTCCAACTGTAACTCTTGAATGTAAATGCACAGAGACTCACATTGAAATTGTTCTTACTTTATTCGAGGGGTTCTTATTTGACAGAATAAGAAGACAGGTCAGGATAGACACCTGGCTTATTGTATATTTTGCAGGCTCCTTTTAGTTTTGCGACATTGTTTTTTAGTATGGTAAAACAAATATGTGGTCATTGAACTGGGACTGAATCTTACAGATATCTGAAGCTGCAGTTGCAAAGAGGAAAAGGAGTTTGAGTGAGAGGCCTTCTGAAGGGCTCTTTAACCTTTTCTTGGCTTATCTTCTTATCAAGGCCCCTTCTTGTTCAACAGATCCAATCTGTATAGCAACAAAAGGAAATGAATAGTTTACATTTTTTCTGTTTCAGAAAAAAACGTGAAATTTCATGGTTAGTGCAGTGCTTCTTGCCTGAAACAAATTTAATTTTTTTTAAAATATTGATTTGAGGGAGGGAGGGAGAGAAAAAAGGAGGGAGGGAGGGAGGGAGAGAGAGAGAGAGAGAGAGAGAGATGTTGATTGATTTGTTGTTCCACTTATCTATATACGTACTGGTTGCTTCCTGCATGGACCCAGACCAGAGATCGAACCTACAACCTTGGTGTACTGAGATGACACTAACCAACTGAGCTTCTTGGCCAGGGCCTGAAATCTGTTTTTATTCTTGTCGTTGTTGTTGGTTTCTCAGGTACTGCAACAGCTGCTTGCCTGAGGCAAATTCTCCATTCTGCTCCCGCTCCAAAGCCTTTCTGCTCCAGGCGACCCTGTTCAATATGGCAGCCGCGCTCCCCATCTCTAGGTTGGAAGGCATTTCTGGGCCCGGCCTGTGGGTCAAGAAGGAGGCCTCAATTCCATCCTTTTCCTTGTCTCCGTCCCCTTCCCTTCTTTCTCCCCACTTCCCCTTCCCCCTCTGTCCACCCCTGACCTCCACCAGGATATTTGCTCTACAAAAATTGAAGTGTAGATTGGGACCCTCTTAGGGTCTGAATTGTGTCTCCCACAATTAGTAAGTTGAAGCACTAACCCCCAATGCGACTGTATTCAGAGATAGGGCCTTTAAAGAGGTACTTAGGTAAAATGGGATCATATAAGTGAGCTCTAATCCAATAGGACTAGGGTCCTTACAAGAAGAGGGGGAGGCAGTAGGGATACGTAATTGTAGAGGAAAGACCAGGTGAGGATGCAGCAAGAAGGTGGCTGTTGCAAACCAAGGAGAGAAGCTCTAGGAGAAAGCAAACCTACTGACGCCTTGATCTTAAACTCACAACACCCAGAACTGTCAAAAATAAATTTCTGACTATTTAGATTCCCCGTCTGTGGTATTCTGTTATGATGGCTCTAAGAGACTAATAGAGACCATGTCTACTCACCATTCTGCTAATCTATCGAGACTCTTTCTGGCAATCTTGGTATATGACTGATTTTTATCACTAATGCCTTATACTGCTGAAATTTTCTCTCATTTTGTAGGTTTTATAGGCATTTTAACAGGCATTGGGAAAAAAAGGTCCACTGGCTTTCCCTTAATCTCCTCTGAAACTTCACATTTCTTATGGCTTCTAGCATGCAATTTAGCAGTTATGTTCTATCTTGTTCCATTCATTAAAAGCAACTGCTTTAATGTCGTCTGCCCAATTAACCTGTAGCTTACAAGCAGCAGGTTATGTTCTGTAATCCCTGTCTAACACAACGCACACGCTTTCAAATGCTGGAGGGTTGGCTGATTGATTTAAAACCTCAAATTGGATCCGTGGCGCCAGGATCTTCTCCATGCTTTCTGTCTCCTAGGTTTAGATGGTGAATTCAGATTCCTGAGGAGTGGGGGCAGGGGGGCTGGGCCCTCTCCCAATAAATGGGAGTATTTCGGAGCCCCAGTCTGGTTTCTGCATGAAGTGATGCGCTGGTCTGTTGTTTTCCTCTGGGCCCCAGAGGCAGATGCAGACAAACAGCAGGTGAGGAGGAAGGGCTGTAAACAAAGGGAGCTATATTAAGAAAGCACATCTGCGGTGTCTCAATCCTGCCACCCACTGGGCATGCTCCTGAATTGACTTCTGCAGTCAGTTGATCAGTGACAGGTGCCGGATGATTTGTAATATGCACCAGTGGCAGGATTTTAGGGCTGGAAAGTTTCTTAGACATCACACCGTCTGATGTCTTGGCGCGATGAGCCATCACCCTGAGTCTCACTGCAGTACATGAAACATTGTAGGTAGTTCACAAGAGGATTTTGGGTGGAGGCATATTAACACTGGGTGCACTTGACACTGAACTGCTTTCCCAATTTTCTTTCAATCCTTTTGATTTGGGGAAGGAGAAATACCTGTCTGGTGCTGGTAGACCTTTATGCACACTAACCTTCCCTCTTATATTGTATCTCTGCTGCTACCATTTCATAATATAAAAATCATGTTTTTGTGTTTTATTTTTTATTTTAGGATTTTTAACTGTTATTAAAAGAATTTTTAAATCACTGTTCAAGTACAGTTGTCTCCATTTTCCTGCCACCACTTTCTCCTGCCCCCCACCCCCACCTCCCACCCTCAATCCTTCTCCCCTTTAACTTCGTCCGTGGGTCCTTTACACATGTTCCTTGACGACCCTTCCCCTTCTTTCCCCTGTTATGCCCCTCCCGCACTCTGGTTACTAATTGTTACTAATTGTTATTCTATTCTTAAGTAGCTAAGGCGACTTCCTTTAAAGACAAATATTAAACAAACAACTGTATAGGTGATATTTGGATAAAGCAAAAATTGTGAGCGTGATGCAGAGTGAAATAGTGGAGATTCTGGCATCTCAGCTTCCTCCCCTTTTGCTTCTACAAATAAAGAAACTGAGGCACCTTTTGAAATGTTTCACTGAGAGGCTGAGTTGGAAGTTGGGATAATTGGCTAGTGGCATCTGTTATGACCAGGATATTCAAGAAAGGAGAGGCTGTCCTACCAGTACTCAGAGCCTGGTGTCTGTGTGGCCTTTCACCATGGCATTGCCCGACCCATGACCCACGAGAGGTCTCTGACCAGCCACCCTTCCATAGGTCACCAGGAGGTAAAGAGGTGAGCAGCGAGAGGAGAAAGACCACCACGTGTGTGGCAGTGTGGTCCCTGAGGCTTTAAAAGGCATGGGAAAAATTGAGACAGTGGTACAGAGAACCCTCTTATATATGTCTCACCCAGTTTCCTCTGTTACATTAGTATGACACATTTGCCACAGTGAACCAGTAAACTCCCTTTAGCATTTTTTAAAGTAGATACAATAGGCTAAATAAATAATTCCACCCCCACCCCTGAGATACCAGGCTCTAATCCCTGCAACCTATAAATGCTATCTTCATGGCAAAGATTTTGCAAATGTGATTAAATAGAAGATTTTGAGATGAGTTGGTTATCCTGAATTGTCCAGATGCACCCTACATGCAGTCACAAGTGTCCTTATGAGAGAGGGGCAGAGGGATGGTTGACACTGTGAGCGCAGGAGGCAATGTGACCACCGAGGCAGAGACTGAAGTAACACAGCCACGCCAGGGGAACGCAGCTCCACCGGCCGAAAGAAGCAAGGAACTAACTCTGCCATAGGAGCTTCTAGTTCACAAGGTCCTGGAGGAATCTCAACATCTTCTCTGTCCAGTAGCCCCCTTTACGAGGGCAGCCAGTGCATTTTTCCAGAAATAACAGATGCATATATAAATAAAATAGGAACTTATCCACATATTTTCCCTCTTTTTATGTGCATGTTAGCCTGTACTTTGGTCTGTACCCCGATTTCCTCCTGCTTTTTCACTAACAAATCTCTTAAAAATTATTCCATGTGAAAGCATAATTCCCTTTTGCCTTTTTTTATGGTCCTTGTAAGAAGGGAAAGAGCCATGAGGGGTTCTGACTTGTGGAGAAGAGAACAAGTGAGGATGAAGGGGGAAGGCAGCGTCTGCAGGCCAAGGAGAGAAGGACTCCTCAGACAGCAGCCCTGGATCTGAAACTCCCAGGCCCCAGAACTGTAAGAAAATACTCTCCTGTTGTGTAAGCTACTGAGCCTCTGGTGTGTGCTACGGCAGCTCTCCGGATGTGTCCAGACTTCTTCTTGTGAGGATATCGGTCAGATTGGATGGGAGCCCACCCTAACGGCCTCATTTTTATTTAATCGCTTCTTTAAGGGCTCTGTCTGCAAATCTAGTCACATTTTGAGGGGCTGGGAGTTATGATTTCAACTTTTGATTTTTGAGGGACACAGTTCAGTCTCTGACGCCCACCTTCACATCAATAGGCATAAACCATAAGTTACTTCAACACTACATTATATCGTTATTGATTATTACCAAAGAGAAATGGCGTTGTGGGGCAAAGGGAGTTATGAGTCCAGGTGGCCCAAGTCCACTCAACCAGGAGTTAATTTCTGGTGTCTCACACAGTCTCTGCATACCTGTCTGTGGGCAAGGACAAACAGAGAAGCCACAAGGAGACTTAGGAGGTCTCACGACTATTCATGTTGTCTTTTCATGTTTTTCTGGTATAATACATGTAGTACACGCTAATAAAAAATAAACATAGCTTTTTGTAATGGTTGGTGTTTTATGCGGGGAGATGAGGAAGGCAGGGGCAATACAGAGACTGGAATGTTGAGGGAGGGGAATGAAGCTAATTTTTCTTTTATAAATTCATTTTTGATAGAAGCACAAAGAATGACAAATCTCAGCTAGCTTACGTGAGGAAGTAAATAAAATGATTGCTACTAGCGGCCATCTCTCAATGTGGAAATAAAGACACAGACTTTTGTCTGTGATGGTAACGAGAAAGGGAAATTTTATCTGCATTTGGAAACTGTACTCTTTGGTGGCTGGAGGGAAATCCCAGGAAAAATTTGTAACAACATCAGCATTTGAATAACATAGTAAATTATAAACTCTGTGGGGGGAAACATGCTACTGACAATTCATGGGAAATTTTTGCACAAAAATAATTAGAAGTCGATTCTACCTTTCCATCTCTCCCCAGAATCACTATGCATTCGTTGCAAAGGAATATAGTTTCTAATTAAAATTTATTAGAAATTTAGCCATTGTTCTTATTATATAGAAAATTAAGCCATGTAGTAACTACAGATAAAAGCCTTTTGTTTAAAAGTATCCCTTTCTTAAACCTCCAAAAATTATTGTGACCTTTTTGGATCACCCCGAATTTGGGAGCATGGGGCAGTTGCCAGGTTGGCTTTTGTGAAGGCATTTATTGCTGCCCTGCAGTTAGTCATTTCAGGCTGTTTTGTTTAGGCTTGGCTTGAGAAAGCGCGTTCCTCAAACTTGAATGCTAGCCCTGAGCATTTTAGATCAAATTCATCCTCCATCGGTGGTGGAACTCATTCTTAGATTGCATACAGCTAAATAAGGAGGAAAGGAACGCCTTTCTATATTTGGGGTTTGAAAATGGAACAGATGTCCCGAAATTCGGAGGGATGTCCGGTTGAGTCTTGAACACTGGACATCACTTTTCAGTTCCCCCAACTCCCGCACGAAGACATAGTCCTCATGTCTTCACTTGTTTGAGGAACGAGGAGAAGGCATTTATTACGTATTTTCTGGGACCAGTTAGCAGCAGCAAAACAGTGAGATTGGAGTTCCACATTGGACCCTGATGGCAGTGGAAGACCGGAGTACCTAGTTGTGGGGCCCTGAGCAAATTACTTCAGTCACCTAAGCTCTTGGTGCTGTTTCTTAGTCCATAGGACTTATGGGGGGTTTCCTGACAGGTAGGAAACGGTGGAGGGTCTGGGAGGGAAGATAGAAGTCAAGAAGAGAGGCGAGAAGCAAACTTAAGATTCCTTCCAAACTAGTTCACTAATCCAGTCAAATTTTGAGATTTTTTTTCTGATACCTCAATGAAATAGACCAGTGATTTTCAACTGTGTGCCGTGTCAGGCACAATGGTGCGCTGCAAGAATTTTTAAACCGTGCAATACCCAACTATTTAGCCAGTGTCACTGACCTCTTTTCCTTTAAATTGTCAAATAAAAAAGTGACAACAGCCAGCCCAACGATAGCTGTCTGATGTGAATCAAAATTATACCCTTTTGGGGGGGCAGATTGGCAAAAAATATTTTTTTTGGTGTGCTGCAGAATTTTAGTAATGCCTGTGCGCCACGAGGTGAAAAAGGTTGACTCTGGCTGACACAGAACTTTTTGCCCACACGGTGGCGCTAGCTGTTTGAGAAACAGTCTTGCTTACGCCAGAAAGCCTGCTGCGGCACTCCTCAGTTTGTGGGGAATGAGCTGCAGCTGACGTTTAGAGCAATTAATAACGCATTAGAAAATTTACTAACAGAGATAATCAACGTTGAGTTAATTAGAAAGCAATTTCAAGACTGTGGAAGTGGGACAGAAATGAGCGTGCGGGGATCCCGGCTCTCTACCACCAGGGCGGTGGCAAGTTTGCACACCGCTGAAGACGCTCATCTAGCAATGACCTGTGCAGGTTCTGCTGCTTCCACAACCCGAGTTTCTTTCCAGGCCAACAGAAGCAAGATGGCTTGGGAAGGAAGGATGCTCTCTTTGCGGTGTAGTGGGAAGGATCTTGTCCTGGGACCAGGGAGGCTGGGTTTGTACTCCTAATTCCCTCCTGTGACATTGAACAGGGGACTTTGTCCTTCCAGGAGACTGTTTCTTCCGTATAAAATGCATCCGTTGGGTCAGATAACCCCTACGTTCCCTTCTAGCGCTAGCATTCAATTCGGTGTTAGAAGACGAGAGTTTCGCCACCTGGAGATACAGATACATGCTTACATTTGTAATCACAATGTCAGTAAACAGCATCTGCTGGGTTATGATAAGAGCACAAAATGCAGTGTTCACGCACTCAGACCACAGCGGCAGGAGTAGATGTTGATTGATACCAGCAACCGCAGCGCTTGGCTCTCTGGGAAGAAATTGAATTTGAAAAGGTCTCTTTCAAAGGGCCTGCGGGGAGCCAAGGGGAATAAGGGTAGGCAACCTGCTAAGGAGGGATGGAGAGGTGGGTGCAGGGAGGGACAGCGCGGGGTACGTGCCCAGTGGGGGCCGGCCTGTGTAGGGCCTGCTGGCACTTCCAGGATCAACCACAGCTAAGCGCTCAGCGGGAGGGCTGCGCTCTAGGCTGGAACCTGGCCTTGAGTCGTCCAAACTCTCGTTTGCCCTTTTCATTCTCTCCTGCTTGCTAAATTGGCCGAGACCTGTCAGCAGTGCTTTATTTTTAATTTGCCTGGAACAACGTGGAATTTCAGGCAGCTCCGACCTGGCTGTTTTCTGATGGAAGCGTTAAGGGGCTCCAGGTGGAATTCGTTATGTGGAAAAGATTTGGAACAAGAAGAGTGTGTGGAGTTTTAGTGGCCAGTGGAGGTCCCCTCTCCCAGCTGAGGACAGGTGACGGCAACAGGATTTCAGCGTGGGTGGGGGAGAGAGCACCCAGCTGTCCTGGGAAGAACAAGGAAGAACAGGCGTGCCTGCCCTTGAAGAATCTGATGTAAACAAACCCAGGCGTTTATGAAATGAAGCGATGAGGAGAGTTTATCTTCACATGCACCAATACTTTTTGTCTTGTTTTACATGGCTAACACTTTATTCATTTGTAAATATTGTTCTTTTTATATTTATGAAAGTAATACATGGCTGCTAAACATTTAAAATACAAAAAAAAATCTATGGTAAGTATGGTAAGAAAAAGAAAGGTCTCCCATGATCTAGTCTGACCCTCAACGCCCCTGCTCCCTGCGGCCTGAATAATGTCTTTGATGAGTCTCATTGAACCATCTGACTTCCCCAAGAACAGGTTGAAAAAGATTCCATTTATGAAGTTTTTGAGCTCAGAACCTTTTCCTGTTCTGGCCTGGAACAGGAGGATGACTGACTGCCCGTGTTGCCTTGGCCTCAGGGTTAAACCTGGGAGAGTCCCGGGCAGGTCTGGCGGTTGGTCATGCTGGTTCCCCTTGACCTTCTAAGTCAGTCTGTGACCTAAGCCTGATCCTTGGAAGCTGGTTCTTGCTACTTTTCCCCAACTCTCTAAGATATTACGGTTTCCCAGTTTCCTTCAAGGTGAAACAAGGAAACCTGGCCCTTTCTCTTTCTGAGAGGTGAGTGGAGATGGAGTGTCTTGGAGCCTGAGAGGACGGACGGGAAGGACATCTGTTGCGTCAGCCACCTTGCGACCCTCTCTATTGACCGCACTGGACGATATAAAGGCGACGTCGAGGCGCATCCCAAAGGCCCTGCCTCCTGCTCATTCGAACGTGTGCACTGTCTGCAGGAAAGTCTGTTTGTATCCGTCCAGCCCGACAAAGTCATGGGAACCCCAGGCGGAAGCTTCATCCCCTCGGGCACAAAAACACTAAAGCTCCTAGGAGCCACGGGCCAGTTTCCCTCTTTCTCAATACTATTGCAGTGGCTTCTGCCCTGTCTTGAGTTTGCTGAGCAGAACCTGTGTCACCAGGACTGTCGTGTGGTTGGACAGGCCCAAGTGCAGAGCAGAGGGGACGCAAGAGGAGTATCTACTAAAGGCAGCAGAGCACGGAGAAATCCTTGCCTCTGCCTCTTTGACCGTTTGTGCTGGGGACCAAGTGGGAGCAGGGTGATCCCTCCCATACTAGCTGAACACAGCGGTGCTTAGAGGGTAAAGCTGGTCTGAGAGCTATAAGGGCTTTTGGAATACAGACTGTGCTAGGCACGCCGATTACTAGGTTCATGACCGAGTCATCCTCACACCGTTGCTACAAGTGGCCTTCAGTGCTCTCCTTTTACGAGAGAGTGCATCGGCGAAGGACACGGGCTCTGGGAGCCCACTCGCCTTCACTGTGTAGAGGCCATGTGACCACTGGCCAGCTCTCCATTGCTCTAAGCTGCTGCTGCTTCTCTTCAGAGAAAAGAACATCAAAGGAGCAGGATTGTGGTGACAAATGACATGGAAAGCACTCAGAAGCCCAGCTTTTTGCTCTCAAGGATTAGGAGCTAATATTATGAGTCCTAGGTTGTAGAGGAGGAAATCGAGGCATCCAAGTCCGTGGACTGGAAAACTCTAGTGGTGTTTTAAGTTAGTGTTGTCACAAGAAGCCCAGCCTCCCCTGAGAACTGACCAGGGGGAGGATTCTGGGGTGCTTTGGATAGCACTTCTAAATAATAATAAATAATAATAAATTACTGTGTTGTTAGTATTTGATAAGTATCTATTGTACTAAGGGCAGGCACTATTCCAAGCACTTCCTGTAACTCTCACTGTGTAACCTCATTGACTCTTGGAATATATACTATTAGTATTTCCATCGTATGGAGGAGGAAACTGAGGCACGGAGCGATACAATCTTTCCAGAAGCAGAGCTTATGTTGGCAAGACCATTTCCAAACAAACAGGGGCCTGAACTGGCAGCTTTGGCAATGCTCCAGCACACACCCGTGCGCAGTGCTACACGCAGGTCCCCCAGCAAAGCTTCCTGAAGAGCCAGGTGCCAGCTGGAGCTGGGGGCTCCTGGGCCGTGATTGGCTGCCATTGTCTGTGGTTAGCCCTCCGTGGTGGGGGAGGCTGGGAAGGACAGTGGAAGCCGATAAATAATGCAGCCATCTGTTCTGAGGGACAAGAGAGCAAAGAGGGAGAGGAGAACACGCTTTGCTTTCTTTTTGGTACCCAATAACATCAACCGAATTACAGACATCCCAACACTTTGCCCAGGCAGCCTGCTGAGCAAGGTAACACTTGGACTTTCCCTGCCTTCAGCTATATATTTATTTCCATTTTTATGTTTCTAATCAGAAATATTTGAGCTTTTTTCCTTGCAGGGGATGAAGGGAGGGAGTGAAGGAAGCTGACACCAATTTGATTTTGCTCTCTAATGTATGAACATATGAAAGGAATAAGGAGCCAAGTTTAGGATGACACCGTAGGTTCATAGAGAGGGCACGAAATACCGGAGTTCCTACAAATGGATGCTGTTGGCAGAGGCATGCTTGAAGGGGTGCTCCTTGGAGGGATGAGTAAACAAATCAAAAGAAGGAGAGGTGTGAGATCTCAGGGGGAAAAGTACTGTGCTGGTCCAGGGAAGAAAAAATTATGAGGAGCGAACAGATTCCAGGGTGGCAGGGAATGTGTACTTTCTCAGCTATTACCCGGTAGTGCCAGGAATTCATTGGACTAAATAGGAGGCCAGTGTTTCCCACTGTGTGACCAGTGGGCTACTCATAGCAGGATCCCTGGAATGTTTGTTAAAAAGTACAGTTTCTGGACTGCATCTCAGATAAGCTGAATCAGAATCTCTGGGACCTGATAATTTGCATTGTTACTATTTTTTAAAGCACAAGCTCCCTGATGATTCTGATGCATAATAATGTTGAGAATTGCCACTGTAGAAATCCTGCTTTGACGTTATGGCCTTGAGCCAGGATTTCTGGCCAGGGGTGTGGCAATGAACTTCTGTTTCTGAAGTGGTTCAAGCAGTAAGTTGCCTGGAGGAAAGGCAAGGCCCTTGGGGATATTTTGTGGCTGCCTAAGACTTAGAAAAAAGCTTTTGATGCTGCCAACTTTTGGATGATGGTGCTGGGCAAATTGTAGAAATTTGTATTTGTGGAGTGAATGAATGCATGAGTGGAACAGGTATGACAATGAGGGGGTCACACCTGGGCATACATGAGTCACTTAGAAATTGTGTGTCGACCAACTGGAATATGTTAAGAGGGGAGACTGAGGGACAAGCACTAGGATGGATATGTGTGCAGGGTGAGGAGCTAGGGTGGGGGGTGGTGCTGCTGCTATGGCCCAACCTCCTGAAGTAACTGACAGCACTCCCCACCAATGACAGCTTCTGCCTCACCCAAGCCACCCAGACTGGTTTGTACAGATGGCTCTGTGCCCGGTACAGGGGACTGCAGTAGCTGTGACTGCAGGTGATGGCAAGGCTGAGATGGCAGTGTCCATTGGGGACGGCCCTGAGCCAGCGATAGCCACTCTGCATTTTAGATTCTGTGGTTGGTCCACCTTGGGGAACTTTTTTTTTTTTAAGTTTTTTTTTTTTTAGATTTATTTATTTAATTTTTAGAAAGGGAAGGGAAGAAGAAAGAGAGAGAGAAAGATATATCAATGTGTGGTTGCTGGGTGCCGAGGCCTGCAACCCAGGCATGTGCCCTGATTGGGAATCGAACCTGCAATGCTTTGGTTCGCAGCCCACGCTCAATCCTCTGAGCTACGCCAGCCAGGGTGGAACTTTTGTTAGAAGAAAGGAGAACAAGCATTTGCAAGATTCCTGAGTGTGAAAAAAATGGCTATAACTTTTCTAACTTCATTTTGTCTATAGCCTTATGTTTTAGTCCGTTCTCTACATGCTTACTGGAAAAGAAAGATAATCTAAGGATGGTGGTCAGATTTGAGGTTTAGCCAGGTCTTAAACCTTTCTGGGGGAAAATGTAGAAAGAAATATGAAAAAGTGACCATGAATATACATGTAAATCTGGTCTTTTAAACATTTTCCCCTAAACTGAATTGATGACAAATTAAAAAAAAATGTTTGTTGTGAAAAATTCCAATGATATAAGAATGAACAAGACATAAAATAAAGAGACCTTCTTACCAGTGCTAATTTTATTTCCTGGAGAGGAAATACAGTTAAGATTTTAGTGCATACCCTTCCAGAGTCTCTGCACCTTCAGGCATATGGAATGCGAACAAATATGCATAAAAGGAGCCCTAGTACATTGCTATTGTTGTTCTGTTCTGTGTTTTGACATGTGGGCATCTTATCGTGTTATCAATGCATATAGAAATTGCATATATACAACAGTGCATATAGAAATTTTAAATTTCTGTATGGTTTTCCATTCTACACTGGACCATAGTTTAATAATGCCCCATTGGTGATTATTTATGCTGTTTCCTATTTTAAAGTAACAATTTTTAAAACAAATCTTTCTCTCTGTCTCCAGATAAGTGGGGATATCCTGTGGAATGTTTATTCCTACAAGAATAACCTGTTGGACTGTTTCTTTTTATTTCTTTTAAGATTTTATTTATTTATTTTAGAGAGGGGAAGGGAGGGAGAAAGAGATGGAGAGAAACATCGATGTGCAGTTGCCTCTCATGCACCCCTTGTTGGGGACCTGGCCTGCAACTCAGGCTTGTGCCCTGACTGGGAATCGAACTGGCAACCTTTCGGTTCACAGGCTGGTGCTCAGTCCACTGAGCCACACCAGCCAGGGCTGGAATGTTTCTATAGAAAACTTCCTAAAAACAGATTTCTTGCACCAAAGATAAAATATATTTCAGCTTTTTAAAGGCATTGCTAAGTTGTCCACTAGAGATATTATACCAATGTACACTACTTCCAAAATATCTTCATTTCCTCATGCTGTCATTAAAGCTGAGAAATAGCAATGTTTTTAATCTTTGCTATCTAGATAGATTAAAAACTTCTTTAGCTTATAGCTCTTAAAAGTTCTATCTTCTAGCCCTGGCTGGCATAGCTCAGTGGATTGAGCGTGGGCTGCGAACCAAAGCATCGCAGGTTCGATTCCCAGTCAGAGCACATGCCTGGGTTGCAGGCCACGGCCCCCAGCAACTGCACATTGATGTCTCTCTCTCTCTTTCTCCCTCCCTTCTCTCTCTAAAAATGAATGAATAAAATCTTTAAAAAAAAAAGTTCTATCTTCTAAAAGTAATACATGGTAATTTGAGAAAAAGTGAAAATCGTAGGTAAGGATAAAAAACTTAAAACACCCATAGCTTCCACTGGTAACTATTATTAGCACTTTGGTGACTATTCCTCCAAAAACAACAATAACAGCGCCCCCTCCCCTGCTTCTGGGAGTTGAGTTGGAAAACAATCTAATAAAGGCATTTGTTTTGCATGTCAATCGTTAATGACTGCTTGGCGATGGCACTCTTTCCGTGGGAGCAGTTACATAAATGCATTTTGGTAGATTCTGATATAACATTACAGACCAGTGGGAGTCAGCAGAGGAGTGGAAAGGGAGGGGAGAGAGTCCTAGGGATCTTTCCAGCATGTCTGGCGCTTGACTAACTCATTGGGATTAGCTCCGGTGAGGATTATTATGGTCGCTGAATTTCAGACAAATGCATTCAAAAAAGACTGGAACGAGAAAGGCTAAAGGAATGAAAAGGCATTTGGGGATGAGTTAAAGCCAATAGGGCAGGGGAGACAGGGAAAGCCTTCGCCCCCCACACAGGCGGGATTTGGGAACATGACTGAACTGTAAGTGACGTTGGGGTGTCTGCCGGGTTGAGCAGAAGTACTCTTGAGGTTAGTGGGACCTTTCGAAAAGTTTGGAATTGGTTTCCTTCTCACATGGTTCTGCATATAGAACAATTTAACAGGATTTTCCCTTTAACCAAGTCTTGGAAATTGGCTTTTCCTTTTTATGGAAAACAGCAACTTCTGAAGGAAAATGCATGCAAGATGGAACGGACATCAGGAGTTTGAAGGGATGCCCCCAAAAGAAACATTGTTAGCGGCAGTCAGGATTAGCCCCTTTGCCCCACCCCCATCCCATCTGCGGACCCACTGTGTTCACCTGAGGGTTGGTCTCCTGGAACCCACGATCATTAAAAAAAAAAAGTCACTACTTTGGTTAGTTAATTAATTGATGGGGAAAGTGTTGCTTGATGTAACTGGCGATTCAAGAGTGTTAACTCAGGCTAATTTGGGAGAGAAAGATGGTAGACTGAAAACACAATGGCTGTTTTTCCCCTTACGTGTGCTAAAGAATCTTGACAGTAGTGGGCCAATTGGTTCTAGAAAGGACCCAAATGGCATTTTCAGACTTTATCTTTCAACACTTACTGAGGTCCACACCACACCCCAGAATTTTAGGTTTTCCTGGCATACATAATAGCACTTTTTTTTTGCCAGAAGATGAGTATTACGCCCACCTCTTACTACAAACGCTAGAGCCACTGGCCATTGCCCAGGGATGAATTTCAGGATGGCAGCCCCACAAACACTGTGAGGCTGCTTAGGCTTACATCTGAGACAACTCGAATTTTTCATCTTGTAAGTCCTTTGGAATCTTTGTATGTGCCCATTATGGTTTAATGCAGGTTTAGAGAGTAATGTGTTTTTTTGTTTCTAATGTAGACACAGCCTTGTAATTTATAGCAGTGTTCCCTAATTAAAATTGCAAACAAAATTACTACCCATGATTCTTATTATTAGTTCGCATTCATAAGCCTCAACATTCACTTTATCCTTCAAGTAGTGAGCAATTAGTTTCTTGGGTTAGTAGCTTTATCATCCTTTATGGCCTGTTTGGAAGAAATAAACAACCTACTTCCCAAACGACTGCTTTAAAAGGCTGGAAATATATTGTTCGGCTAGTGCAATGAGGCTAATGCAATGTGAACAATATGACTTTTCTCTGGTTTTAGTAGCTAGGTTTTCCTTGCGGGTACTCAGCGAATAACTATTGAGCACCTGTGTACTAGGAATCTGGCGGAGACAAAGGTGACTTACTCGAAGATTCTGTTCTCAAAGACCCGAATGAAGGTTTTGGTGGGAGGGAAATGAGGTTGCACACATGTATATACAACACACACACGTATATAAAACAAAGCGAAGCACCTGGTGGCACATGGACTTCCACACACGGTCCAGAGACCACAGGCAGTGCCAGAACAAGGAACTACCCTGTTCTCTGCTGGCCGATTAGCACCCTCCATAGTCTGTTACAATAGGAGGTTTAATAAGTAACTTTCTGGATGAATTAATGAGTAACTATTTGAATGTATTAATTGGTATTCCTTCCAAGATGTCTCAGTGAGATACTAAAATCTTTTCCTAATCTGACTTGTTTTCATTGTTCCCAGGCAATTCAGCCAGCATGGCTGTCTCTTTGCCACCCACTGTGGGACTTGGCTCTGCTCCGGATGAAATCCAACACCCACATATTAAATTTTCAGAATGGAAATTCAAGCTGTTCCGGGTGAGATCCTTGGAAAAGGCGCCTGAAGGAGCTCAAACAGAAAAGAAAGATTCCTCTGAGGGGAAACTCTCTCTAGAGCAATCTCCTGCAGTCCTGGGCAAGCTTGAGGCTGAGAAGCCAGCCTGCACACAACCGGCATTAAAGCCTCACCCTAAGTTTTTGAAGAAATCCTATGACGATGACGGGAAGGCAAGAGAAAAAGCCATCCACCAAGCCAACCTTCGGCATCTCTGCCGCATCTGTGGGAGTTCTTTTAAAAATGTAGAGCACAACAGGAGATATCCGGTCCATGGGCCCGTGGATGGTAAAACCCAAGTCCTTTTACGAAAGAAGGAAAAGAGAGCCACTTCCTGGCCAGACCTCATTGCCAAGGTTTTCCGGATCGATGTGAAGGCCGATGTTGACTCCATCCACCCCACTGAGTTCTGCCATAACTGCTGGAGCGTCATGTACAGGAAGTTCAGAAGTGCCCCGAATGAGGTCTACTTCCCGAGGAACGAAACCACGGAGTGGCAGCCCCACACAGCATCCTGTGACATCTGCCACAATGCCCGTCAGGGACTCAAGAGGAAGAGTCATCAGCCAAATGTGCAGCTCAGCAAAAAGCTCAGAATGGTGCTTGACCGAGCAAGACAAGCACGTCAGCGCAAGAAGAGAGCTCAGGCAAGGATCAGCGGCAAGGAAATGATGAAGCAGATTGCCACCTGCAGTAAGATTCATCTTAGTACCAAGCTCCTCGCAGTGGACTTCCCGGCGCACTTTGTGAAATCTATCTCCTGCCAGATTTGTGAGCACATTCTGGCTGACCCTGTGGAGACCACCTGCAAGCATGTGTTTTGCAGGATCTGCATTCTCAGGTGCCTCAAAGTCATGGGCAGCTATTGTCCCTCTTGCCGATATCCCTGCTTCCCTACTGACCTGGAGAGTCCAGTGAAGTCCTTCCTGAACATCTTGAATTCCCTGATGGTGAAATGTCCAGCCAAAGAGTGCGACCAGGAGGTCAGCTTGGAAAAATATAATCACCATATCTCAACCCACAAGAACTCAAAAGAGACTTTTGTGCACATTAATAAAGGAGGCCGGCCCCGCCAGCACCTCCTGTCCCTGACCCGGAGGGCTCAGAAGCACCGTCTGAGGGAGCTCAAGCTGCAGGTGAAGGCCTTTGCTGACAAAGAAGAAGGTGGAGATGTCAAGTCCGTGTGCCTGACCTTGTTCCTGCTGGCACTGAGGGCAAGAAATGAGCACAGACAAGCCGATGAGCTGGAGGCCATCATGCAGGGACGTGGCTCTGGCCTGCAGCCTGCTGTTTGCTTGGCCATCCGCGTCAACACCTTCCTCAGCTGTAGTCAGTACCACAAGATGTACAGGACTGTGAAAGCTATCACGGGCAGGCAGATTTTTCAGCCTCTGCATGCCCTCCGGAACGCCGAGAAGGTCCTTCTGCCGGGCTACCACCCCTTTGAATGGCAGCCACCTCTGAAGAATGTGTCTTCTAGCACCGATGTGGGCATTATTGATGGACTGTCTGGACTGTCCTCCTCTGTGGACGATTACCCGGTAGATACCATTGCGAAGCGGTTTCGCTATGATGCAGCGTTGGTGTCTGCCCTGATGGACATGGAAGAAGACATCTTGGGGGGCATGAGAGCCCAAGACCTTGAGGACTACCTGAACGGCCCCTTCACTGTAGTGGTGAAGGAGTCTTGTGACGGAATGGGAGATGTGAGTGAGAAGCATGGGAGTGGGCCGGCAGTTCCAGAAAAGGCGGTTCGGTTCTCATTCACAGTCATGAAGATTACTATAGCACACGGCTCACAGAGTGTGAAGGTGTTTGAGGAAGCCAAACCCAACTCTGAGTTGTGTTGCAAGCCCCTGTGCCTTATGCTGGCAGATGAATCCGACCATGAGACCCTCACAGCCATCCTAAGCCCTCTCATTGCCGAGAGGGAGGCCATGAAGAACAGCGAATTGATGCTTGAAATGGGAGGCATCCTACGGACTTTCAAGTTCATCTTCAGGGGTACTGGGTATGATGAGAAACTTGTCCGTGAAGTGGAAGGCCTCGAGGCTTCTGGCTCGGTCTATATCTGCACCCTTTGTGATGCCACCCGCCTGGAAGCCTCTCAAAACCTTGTCTTGCACTCCATAACCAGAAGCCACGCGGAGAACCTGGAGCGCTATGAGGTCTGGCGTTCCAACCCGTTCCACGAGTCCGTGGAAGAACTCCGGGATCGGGTGAAAGGGGTCTCAGCCAAGCCCTTCATTGAGACTGTCCCTTCCATAGATGCGCTCCACTGTGACATTGGCAATGCAGCTGAGTTCTACAAGATTTTCCAGCTAGAGATAGGGGAGGTGTACAAGAATCCCAGTGCCTCCAAAGAGGAAAGGAAGAGATGGCAGGCTACCTTGGACAAGCATCTCCGGAAGAAGATGAACCTGAAACCAATCATGAGGATGAACGGCAACTTTGCCAGGAAGCTCATGACCAAAGAGACTGTGGAAGCCGTGTGTGAACTGATTCCCTCGGAGGAGAGGCATGAGGCCCTGAGGGAGCTGATGGACCTCTACCTGAAGATGAAACCCGTGTGGCGCTCGTCATGCCCCGCTAAAGAATGCCCAGAGTCTCTCTGCCAGTACAGTTTCAACTCCCAGCGGTTTGCTGAGCTCCTCTCGACCAAGTTCAAGTATAGATACGAGGGCAAAATCACCAATTACTTTCACAAAACCCTGGCGCACGTCCCTGAAATTATTGAGAGGGACGGCTCCATCGGGGCCTGGGCAAGCGAGGGAAACGAGTCAGGCAACAAACTGTTCAGGCGCTTCAGGAAAATGAATGCCAGGCAGTCCAAGTGCTACGAAATGGAAGACGTCTTGAAGCATCACTGGCTGTATACTTCCAAATACCTTCAGAAGTTTATGAATGCTCATAATGCATTAAAAAACTCTGGGTTTTCCATAAGCTCCCAGGGATGTTTAGAGGAAGACCCGTTAGGCCTAGAGGACTCTCTGGAAACTCAAGATTCAATGGAATTTTAAGTAGGTCAGCCGCTTAGGAGGTGGTTTTGCAAATGAGTTTTCCTTTGGGTTGCATTGAGACCTTCTCCTAGCACCCTTCACTCTTGTGTGCAGGGGGTCACCCACCGAGTGGTGGTGGTCAATGGGAGAGGCTGCAGATGCTGAAACCAGTCAGGGATGGATAACGGAGGTGCTAATTGCTTGCACCATTTAGGGAGCTCAGAGAAGCAACAGGAGAAATCGGTTGTCTGAAAAGCTCAGTAGCTCAGAATGGGAGTAACTGCAGGGGACCAGAGATGAGCAAAGATACGTGTATGTGTGAATGAGGGTTGTGAAAATCAAAGCCAAGGTTGTCAAAGAGGAATGACTGGAGAGGCCAGGGAAGGAACTTGTCTTGTGGTTTCCATTCCCTCCTCTCCATTTATTATAGTTTTCATTGAGATACAAGTGTTTTCTATACCAATATTGTAGAATTCTTTGTGTTATAATTTTCACATATCTCAGCTTACTTTATAAGATTTGAAAAACTTTCCATAGTTCTCCAGTAATAATAATATCTTGCATTTGTGTGGCACAATGACCTTTACAGTGTTTTCAGTCTGTTTTCTCATTTGGTACATTTATATAGAAATACCCAACATCCAAATTATTTTTTATTTTTTGGAAAATTAGACCTTTTTTAGTTTCAAATGATATGTCTACCAAAACCTTAAAAGTTTAGGAGGTCATCTGCTGCCATGGATTTTTCAATAATGAAGCTAGAAGAATACAGCTGTTAGCTACAGTTAGTTACTAAGTCTTCTAGAAATACATGTTTACTTAGCTATCAGGAGCCAGGTGTCATTTTTCTTTGTAACTTTTAATTTCAGTTAATTTAGTCTCCAAATGTTTTGTCCTATAATCTCAAAGCCACAGAGACTTCTAAAATCTGGATTTGATCACTGTATAAAAACAGATTTAATGTCTTGTTGAAAATTTCTGCCAGATTTTCTCCATCTGATACCTGGGTCAGTTTTACTAAATCCAGGTTTCCTGGAGTATTTCCCTCTGTTATTCTTTTATTATGATCAGTTTGCTTTCAGTGATTTAATATTTTTGTAGCAGGGTACCTTTTTACTTTTCCCACTTGCTAAGTTTCAGTGAGTCTGCTCATAGTACAGTGGAAAAGTTAAGATTTGTAGAGTGTTTTAATTTTTTGGAACTTTGAAATATTTTCATGTTCATTTTTGCCTCATTTTTCTGTGGGGTAGATGTAGGCATTGTTATTATCCCTGCTTGAGGGAGGGTTAAATGATTTGTTCAAAGTCACAGAGATAATAAATATCAATTTAGAATTTGAACATAGGTATTTAGTGCCCAAATTCCATGTTCTTTCTAGTTCAACAATTAACCTTTTTTTTTTTAAATTAAGGCAGGATCATATTTGTTTAGGATCCACAGTTAATCCCCACAGTTCGTAACCCTGGGATTATGTGTCTTGGGGGTAGGGATGGGGGTATTTAAGTTATTGGTGTGTTTTGGACTTGTGACGTAAGAAAGCAATGCTAAGCTCCTAAGAGCCCCCAAACTTCCGGTGGCTCCACTTATTTGGAAACTATTGTCTGCATCCTCAGAGATGTGGGAATTGCCAATTGCTGGCAGCTTAGAGCAGGCATGGGATTTTATATGCTAGTGAGTCAAAATGATATGTTAGTGTTAATTGTTTTTTTCTTTGATTCTGTTGACCATAATCGCCACACTTCATACACAATATACCAAAGAGCTTTGTAGCTGTCAAATGTGCATCAGCAACATTTTCCTAAATGATATGCATTTGATGTTTTTATGGGGATTGAACCTAGTATCTTCCATTTAATAAATGCAGCAGTTTTTTTCTTTTTCTGTATAGACTACATATAAATGACAAAGGTACATGTAGTTTAGTTATCAGAAACATGCGTATATTTCAATTTTATTTTTTCTTCAAAGTGAAAGTTTTGAATTTTGTAAATGAACAGGCTTCTGAACCCCCCTTTTTCTTCATTCACTTAACCCTGACGGCGTGTCTCTGCAGTAATAAAACAGCTGACTTCATGCACTCACCCTAGTCCCTGAGGTGTGCCGGCACTGGCTTGTAGACGCTTTCCCATTTCCCCTCTGCTACTTAATTGGTGACACTGTAAATACTTTCCAGTATTAAATTCCCCCTTCGTAGCATCGTAGGAACTATTTGGCACGCATGTGACTAACAGCACGATTTACAGCACAGCCATCCCAATAATGCCTCAATCGGATCACATTTTGATGAACCCCAGGAACATCTGGCCACATGAATTTAAAAATGTAGAAATGTTGCCTGTGGTTGTTTTTGCCTTCACTGTTGAGATCGCAATATCCCCGACCCTGGATTTATATTCGAGTTTGATTTTTGACAATGCCCATTGGAAATGCAGTCACCGACTCCAGGGAAATTCACCGCAATGAAGGGAGCATTTTTTTTGAAGTAGACATGGGAACCTCACAAGTGCAATGCGTTTTCCCCCTGCGAAATCTGATTCTACAAGTTTTCCTTCCAACCCACCAAGGGGCACTGCAGGGACCAGTGATAATGGCTGATGAAAAGTGATGAATGGTCCATGTGGGGTCAAAAAGCACTTTGGGATTCATAAACCTGCACGGAGAAGTAAGAGCAGGAGGGACAGATGTCTTTTCCTTACGGGTGAACTGGAATTTAGTTTTGCCCCAATTTGTTTTCACAAAATATGGATGAAGTGAAAGATTTTTATTTTTTTTGGTTGTTGAGTGTGTGGGTCTTGCATTATCAAACAGAATTCGAACTCCATACAGCTAGGGTAACGTTAGGGTTTGTAAGCACCAGTGGCGGTTGGGAGGAACAAGTCATCGTGTGGGTGCAAGTGACGTTTGCCTGCAGATTTGTATGTATCTTCAGTTATTGTACGAGAGAGGGTCTATGCTTTCAATGTTAAGCAATTTTAAATGAGTGGATATTTTGGCCCTATGTTTTTTCATTTAACTACAGTCATATGCCTTAGAGATCATTTTTGGTGAGGTTTTTATTTTTTGTGGCATTGTACTTCACTTTATTTTTTTACAAATAATCATAAAGTTTGTTTAATGACTACCAAGAGTCTTCTTTTTTCTTGTTTTAGGGGAAGTTCAGGTACTAGGGTGACATGGATTTATCTGATGTGGGGAGCCTGGTATGTTTCCATGTCAAATGTTTTCAAAGTCAATAAAGCATGTGTTTTAATACTTATTTTTATATTTTAACATTTCTACTTATTAATGTTATGTTTACTATTAACACCTTTATGTTTAAGTATTTGAAATAAAAGTTTAAAATTTGAAAATTGTGGGTATTGTGATTTATATTCAAGTAATAATGTTGAGTTCAACACTTAAAAAATGAAGTAACACCTTTTTTTCTTGAGGGAAACACAAAATAAATTTGTTGATCTTTAGAATAAAGGGCAACAGAATAGTGATAATGAGTATAATTTATCTTAATGTAGAATGAGAGAATTTGGTTCTGGATACTTGAGGTAAATAGTAAGCCTTTGAAAATGTCGGATTTGCAAATCAGTGAGTTTTAACTCCTTTGACAATCTGATAAAAATTTGGATCTGTTCCCCAGAACATTCCCGTATTCATTTACTCAAAGTTGTGGTCAGAGGGGCTGACGTGCCCAGGACTCTGCAGGTAATGGCAGAACTGAGCTGGAGCCCAGGCCCCTTCGTTCAGTGCTTTTCCCAATGATGATGATGATAGTAGTAACAATAATAACAACAACAATAATAATGGCTACCACTCAGCAACCAGCGTGGCATGCACTCCACATGTGGTTTTCCCACTGGGTCCCTTTGGAGTTGATACTACCAGTGTCTTCCTGTTACACACGGGGTCACTGAAGCTTATTTCAGCCAGAAAATGGCACAGTCACATCTTCACAATTTCCCCTCTGGTTCTGCCCACCTTCCCTTAGCACTTCCAGTCATCTCTCCATCACCCACACATTTTCAAGCATCTTAGTGCCCCCTTTGCTGGAGACCTCCTAGCTCCCTTCTACACAGAACTGAGATTCAGCCTGGCCGCCTCTGTGCAGCCATATGGGTTTAAAGCATTGAAATATGTTTGTGTTTATGGGTAACTAGCCTGTGCTCCGAGGCCCCAAGTCCCCTTCCCTATTCTGGCAGCCCTGCCCCATTCTCCAGAAACCCACAATCCAGCAAGTAACAGGTTAACTCTTAGCATAGCAGGGGCCTTAGGGATCCAGCACTAGGCTGGCATCTTCTTTGACTAATTTTTTGTACTAGTATTTTCATTGCCTTGTTTCATTTTTTCCTACTTTCTTTGAGGTATAATTGATGAACAAAATTACATGTATTTAAGGGGTACAACATGATGATTCACTATACATATGCATGGTGAAATATTTACCACCATCAAGTTAATTAACACATCCTTCACCTCACATAGTTATTGTGTGTGTGTGTGTGTGTGTGTGTGTGTAGAATACTTAAGATCGACAAATTTCAAGTTTGCAATTCAATATTAGTAACTGTAGTCCCCATGCTCCATACTAGTTCCTCAGAACTAAAACCCACGACTGAAAGTTTGTACTCTTTGAGCAAGTATTTGAATATTACCTTTGCACTTAAGAATGAAGGCCCAGCTAAGTTCTGTATTGTTTCTGATACTTTTTCTAACTACTTCAGCCTATATTTTAAACGAATATTTATTGAACACCTCTACAAGCAAACAATGGGTGCTTGGCATGGGAGATACAGGAGTGAGCAACGCAGATGAGTTCTGCTCACAGAGTGAGGGGGAGGTGACCTCAATCAGCAATCAGCCTCCAAATGCACGACCACACACTCGAGCAGGCATCATGAAAGAAAAGTACTGGGTGCAGTTGAAATACAGTGATGTTTTCTTTATTTCTGCATATTTTATTGATTATTCTAGTACAGTTGTCCTGATTTTTCCTCCTTTACCCCCCTCCACCCAGCACTACCCTTAGTCCCTCAGGCGATTCCCCCACCATTGTTTGTGTTCATGGGTCATGTGTGTAAGTTCTTTGGCTGCTCCATTTCCTGTACTGTACTTTACATCTCCATGGCTATTCTGTAACTACCTATTTGTACTATTTGTGGTTCTTAATCCCCTCACCTCCTCAACCAGGCCCCCACATCTGCACCCCATCTGGCAATCATCAAAACGCTCTCTGTATCCATGATTCTGCCTCTGTTCTTGTTTGCTTAGTTTGTTTTTTACATTCAATTGTTGATAGATATGTATTTTTTCCATTTTATTGTTCATAGTTTTAATTTTTTTCTTTTTCTTAAATAAGCTCCTTTAACATTTCATTTAATAATGGTTTGGTGATGATAAACCCCTTTAGTCTTTTCTTGTCTGGGAAGCTCTTTTCTGCCCTTCTATTCTAAATGATAGCTTTGCTGGGTAGAGCAATCTTGGCTGTGGGTCTCTGCTTTTCATGACTTTGAATATTTCTTGCCAATCCCTTCTAGCCTGCAAAGTTTCTTTTGAGAAATCAGCTGACAGTCTTATTGGAACTCCCCTGTAGGTAACTAACTTCTTTTCTCTTGTTGCTTTTAAGATTCTCTTTTTATCTTTAACCTTTAGCATTTTAATTATGATGTGTCTTGAAGTGGGCCTCTTTGCATCTATCTTGTTTGGGACTCTCTGTGCTTCCTGAGCTTGCATATCTTTTTCCTTCACCAAGTTCGGGAAGTTTCCTTTCATTATGTTTTCAAATAGATTTCAATTTTTTGCTCTTTCTCTTCTCCTTCTGGCACATGTATGATGTGAATGTTGGACCTCTTGAACTTGTCTCAGAGGCTGCTTAGACTCCCCTTATGTTTTTTTTTTTTAAATTTAAATTGGGGAATCAAAGAAAGCACCTAGGAAGGAGGAACTGTTAGGTGTAGACTGGTAGAATGAGTGGATTGAGGGCAGGTAAGAGGTGATAGACTAGAGAAGGCTTAGCCTGTGGGCAGATGCTGAGGCAGGACTTTTAGGAACAGAAGAAAGTTTCCTCTGGCTGGAGCCCACTGAACAAAGGCGAGGGAGGGACTGAAATAGTGTGGAGAATCAGACAGAGGCCTCATCATGCAGGACCAGGGGGACTGGGCCGAGAAACTTACAATCCTACCCAAGTGCAAATGAAAACCATTGAAGAGTTTGAGGCAGGCAACTGATGCAGTCCATGCCCAGCCAGGCATGGTGCACAAATGGAATGCTTTGGAAAGTGTTAAGTGTTTGGGGATTTGTCTCAGAGGGAGAAAGTTTAAGCATATGCATTTAAATGGCAGAGCAGAAACTTCAAACAAATATTTTTGGCATCAGCTACACACATCCTACTGCGCGCATCTCACTCCCTCCGACGACTGTGTCCAACCAGAGGAGGTGAAGGGAGGTTCTGCAGGATCCTCAGTTTGGTGAAGGCAGCATTTTTTCCCCCGACTTTTCCTCTTCTGTCTCATGGAAACTTCCTCCTCCCACCCCCCCCCGCTGGCTTTTACATAATCTCCCCCCCTGCCCGCTCCTGATGGTGACAATGTATTTCTGCCTTCTCAAAATACATACTGACTTACTTGGAGGCCAAGATCTGTGCATATATTTTTATACTGAGGTCTGATCAAGGGCTAATAAATACCTCATGCTCCCATAGCCATTTTTTCCATTTTTGGCATCAAGGTCACTGAGAGTTCTGTTTTACACCACAGCAACCAGTTCTCCAAAACCAACCGGATGTTCTACAATTAAATTTCTTTCTGACATAAACTATCTGAAGTTGGTCCAGGATCCACAGGTGAAGGGCTCAGTTCTGTAAGACTTCCCCTACTTCACACACCAGCTGTAAATGGGGTGCACTGACTATCTATACTTCTGCCTGGTCAAATAAAAATTTGGAGGGTTTCCATAAATACAGCCCCCCACCCCTTAGATTTCAGAACTCACAGGACTGACTCACAGAGCTCAGGAAACCACTTTACTTACATTAACTGGCTCATAAATGACACAAATGCACAGCCAGGCGCAGAGGTACATAGGGTGAGGTCTGAAAGGGTTCTCAGTGCAGAAGCTTCTGGCCCTGAGGAATTGAGGCATGCCACCCTAAAATAACTGCTTAGGGTTAGTTGAATGGAGGGCTTATTAAGTAAGCATGACATTAAATCATTGGCCATTGGTGATTGAATTTGGTCTGTAGCCCTTTTCTTACCCAGAGGTTGGGGTTTGGGGATGGGGCTGAAAGTTCCAAGCTTCTAATCTATGCTTGATCTTTTTTAGTGACCAGCCTGTCAAGAGTCACCTGATTAGAATAAAAGATACTCATTTCACCCTTATCACTCAGGAAATCTAAGCATTTTAGGAACTTTAGGCCAGAAGCCAGGGACGAAGACCAAGTATCTTTCTGTCATGCCACACTCATACTTTTTCACGGTTTAAAATGGATCATTTAACCTTTTTTTTTTTTTTTACCTATACACACAAATGTCTCTTCTTCTGAGTTATCACTATATGTTTTGTATGACACTTCAAAGAGCATTTTCTGCATTTAACAAGTACCTTGGCCATATTGCTTTGGCAAAGGTTAATCTAACAAAGGAAACTTAGAGATATTTAGCTCAATCTCTTAATTTTGCCAATATACCCAGTTTAAAAAAGTAAACTGTTACTGCGTGGATACCCAATTTCAAATTTGTCACCAGTTGCTTAAAGTGTCTATTACTTTATTTTCTATAACTTTCCTGTATGGGCCCCTTGCCTCATTCTACAGTGAGACCATAAGTTCCCCAGGGATGGGGCTCATCTTTCATGTGTTTTTTTCAGGTCCCATAATATTTTGGTGGATCTTGGATTTTCAATAAATGCTTACTGGTGGATACCCCAAAGAGATCGTTCAAGGGATCTTTATCCTTTACCTATAAATAGTAATCTGCTTTTTTGAAAGGAGTGTTATTGATAACTTTCCCCTTCTATTCTTACAAAAGTATGATTTAAATACATATACATTTACTAGATTGATATCTGGGGACGGAATGAGGTATTAATCCTCTTAGATATGAGTGCTTCCTGACAGAATTAGGTCTGGGAAAAGGTGGTGTCATCTATGCTAAATTCCAAGTCAAAAAGCAATATTCTATGCTACAGAGGAATTTGGTGGCATATAAATAATTTGAAATTCTTGTCACTGTGAATTAGAATGGCTGCCTCTTCTATCTAAATTTACCATGATATCTATTCTAAACTCTTTTTGCTAGAAAAGAGAATAATTTTACCCAAAACCTCACCTCATCTCCTGTGCAGTACACTGTAATTTTTGTTTCTAAGTTCTGTGAGATGAGATATTTTGATTGGTAAAGATATTTAGAACACAAGGGATGTATTTCCGTATCTCATCCTTCATGTATTAAAGAATCAGAAGGATAGTAAGACAACAACTACAGAAGTGAGTACATTTCAGTCCATATACAGTGAACTTAATTCAAATCAATGAACATTTATCAAGCAATAACTATAATGCACCAGAAACAGTGTTTGGTATTAAAGGTACTATTGCATTAATCATTTCTCAACATATAGATATATCAAATGATTACATTGTACACCATAAACTTATGCAATGTTATATGTCAATTATATTGCAGTAAATCTGGAAAAAATAATGTAAATTGTTAGGAGCCAGGAGCAGAAAGAATGTGGATCTTACTTTGCTGATAGAGCCGGGAAGGCCAGTGACATCAAGAAGCAAGATAGTGGTCAGGGACCACCTTTAGCCAGAGATGGTCAGGAAGAGGTTCTCTGACTCAGTAAGGTGCAGAAGCAGCTGGAAGTGCCCAAGAGTGGTACAGAAACACACAAGTCCGAGATGGTGCGGCAGAGAGAGCTGTGGCCACTCTGGGAGAGGAAAGGGCAGAATAATCTCTGCATCATCATGCAATAATCTCTGCATTATCGGGTCCTGAGCCTACTCAGGACCTGAAAGCAGGGGAGAGAGAGAGGGAGAGAGAGTGGGGGGGGGAGAGAGAGAGAGAGAGAGGACACTAAGGATGCCCTGTGGTTAAGGTTGTGGTGCAGCTCGGAGTCATTTTCAAAGCTGGTCACCTCAGGCCGGGTGGGAGTTTGGATGCTGTAGCAGAAGCCAGTGAGGAGGGCTGACGACCCTAAAGACCAGTGCTTCACCCCCACTCTCCCCCACTTCTGACAACTTAGCAGTATATTTCTTTCTGGAACTTGGCTAAAAAGTTAGGTGAAGAGGGAGAACCTAAATTTATTGAAATTAAAATTTTGTCACATAGTGAAATTTTGTTACACAACATAATGTGAGTTGAGTGATAGAAAAAATAGTTTTGTTTCTTGTACTTCTGAGAATAGAAGTAGAGATCTGTAAACACTACAGCTATCAAGGAGGTGGTGGAGGTCATGCTGTTCAGAGAAGGCTTCCTAGGGGAGCAGCTGTTCGGCCTGGGATGTAAAGGCTGGATAGGAATGGGCCAGCAGGACGAGGGCATTCACAGGAGGTATGAAGTGCAAGAGGGAAGCCATGTCCTGCATAGGGAATCGGCTGTTCACAGACCCTGAGTAATGAAACGATGAGGAGTGCTCACTAGAAATGCTATGAGTTCAGTATTTCTGGAGATTGAGTGCAAAGAGTGTAGGGAACAGTGAAACAGAGGTAAACAGGAGGAGACAGGTCAAAATGATGTGAGTGAAGTTGTACGTGATTTTACTTTACTGTTGAAAAACCCAGAGCCCTGGCCCCTGCTTATCTCTCCAGGCTGGTGCTGACCCACACTCTCCTTGTTTGCTGTGATTTGATCAGACTGATCTCCTGATGACACGCTTTTGATCCTCAGACATGAAATGCGTCATCTCACCCCGGAACTTTTTTGACCCAACAATTTCTTCTCAATTACACTTTCTCTTCTAATATGGTGAACTCGTACTTGTAGATGAGTGTCGTCCCTTAAAATAGTCACCTTGGAAAGTCATATACTTTTTATTGATGTTGTTCTTATGTAAACAGTTTGGGACTTACCTTAGAAGCTATTTATGAGCCAAATCAGAAAACCCATTTTGTTAGCTTGTACTCCAACTTCCTTTTGACCTGAAGCAGTAATGTAATACTGAGAATTGCACCTGCATTATCTTTGGTGTGACATTTGTCTCACATTTTCCAGAATCCAACTCCATCTCCAACGAAGGAACAGCAACAACTGTTAAATATCTTCAAAGGAATGAACCATGGGCTCTGAAGGTGACTGAAACATAAGCCCAGAAATGTGTTAGGCAAAAACAGTTCACCATTTGGAAGAAACCAGTACTCTTCTAATGTGGTTCGTTTAAATGTTTGTGCGTGCTTAGTAGAGAAGCCTCATTATCTTAAAGTTGTACATGATGAACTAAATGGTGAGGTGACTTGAAATGACCTATTTTTACTTAAATATATGGTAAGTAAAACCGAAGTACTTACTCCTAAAACACATACCCCCACTCCCAACACTCACATGCATGCCGATGGTCGCTATGCAGGTAAGATCTCGGTTTAATATGGACCCATGTCTTGATCTCACTGGCTACAAAGCAAATATGGTGATAGTAATTCTTTAGCCACTCAGTCACTGTAGGCAAATCAAGGTAGGAGTATGTCTCTACCTCTAGAAGGAATAATTCTTTGGAATCCTGTGAAAGATATCCCAGCTTTAACTTATGTCAGTTTCGACTAACAGCTAAAAAAGAAATTAAAGTGATTCTGAGAAAATGAAATAGTATACTATTGTGCTTAATTGGGTAACTGTAAATGTTAATAATTGGAGTAAATCAATCTGAACAGAAGGCATTTTAATATTTTATTTGTTTCATGTAGGCAACAGAAACAACACAAAAATATAAACAATGGCACAGCAAATTGTTCAAAAGGAATATTCATCAAATAACATTACTGAAGCAAAGTGACCATGATTTAATTTATTCAAGTTAATTTTAGTATCTAAGACATGAAACTGTTAGCAGAAGAACTTTCATTCCAGGGTTTTGTCTTTTTTTTATTTTTTAAAAAGATTTTTATTTATTTTATTTTTAGAGAGGGAAGGGAGGGAGAAAGAGAGAGAGAGAGAGAAACATCAATGTGTGGTTGCTGGGGGCTGTGGCCTGCAACCCAGGCATTTGCCCTGACTGGGAATCGAACCTGCGATGCTTTGGTTCACAGCCCACGTTCAATCCACTGAGCTATACCAGCCAGGGTAGTCTTTTTTTTTTTTTTTAAGCACATGCTCTCACTTATCTTTTATCAGAGTGGTAAGTATCAGTTTTCATTAAACCTGTCCAAGAATCAGGTCAAGTGACTGGTTTTGGTTCATCAGTTGTACACCATATGATGGGGGAAACTTTGAAGAAAGTACATGCAGATAGCTTGATAAAAATGTAATGAACTTTACTCAGCTTCCTTTTTTATTTATTCATTTCAATGGAGTCTATGTATGTATGTATGTATGTGTGTATCTTATTATTACTGCTTCTGTATTTATGAATCCTTGAATGGAAAATTCAGATCAGAAAATTTCATTAAAGACATAGGAGTAAAGTATTTCCAAGTATTTACTACTGTGTTATAAACACTTTCTACTGGTACTAAATTCATCTAAAAGAAAAACTCATGCATTTTCAACAAATGAAAGCAGGAATACAATTTTATCATTGCTATGACTCTTTAAGATGGGTTTAAAAATCCGATGCCCTGGAAGGCTTTTGTGAAACTAATCAAACAACCTTCTAAGAAAGGATTTCTTGGCAGGAGTAAGAACTCTCCCAGAACCTTTTTTGTGGAGGGATTTCAGTGGAGGCTTTTTTAAGGGTAGAGCTCGTTTTGGGGTCTGCAATGCTCTTGCTATCTTCACATGCTCATTGCAGTAATACTTGCTGCTTCCTTCTGACAGCTGGATGAGTGTGCGTTCCGCCAGATCCATGCACTGGGCGTGGACCCAGTGCCCATCTCCATGAGAGCAATAGATCATGGCAGGTTTGTTGAGCTCAGTTGAATAAAATGGTACCCACGTGTTGATATCCACATCACAGGTAGAGCAGCAAGTAATCCAGTAGCCGGTGACAGACTCATCTTCCTCATCATCTTCGTTATAGGTGTCAAATTCATCATCACCATCAAAATTATTTGCCTCTGCACTGAAGCAAAATTCTTCTGAGTCTTCAAAGGGAGTGGAATCCCCTGGGTCTTCTGTTGATGTCTGACTATTTGTGAATGTTTTCTGTTCTTCATTCACTTCGTCTTCGGCGCATTTCAGCATGTAGAAATAGAATGTTTCTGAAGCAGCCTGTTTATTGTCTCCTGGTATGCCAAGGAAAACAGCTCCATTTCCCATGCTGCTTCCAAACCATATCTTGCTGTGCTTAATGTCTGGGGTCCAATCTGGGGTCTCCATCTCACGAATTTCTATCTTGTTGTTCTCAAGAGAGATGACATTGCAGACCATTCTTTTCTGATTTTCAAGCTGATAGCCACCCACAATCACAAATTCATCACTGTTTGTTTGAGTCAGGATTGCACTGGAGACAGAGATTCCTCCTGGCAACACCGTGCAATTCACAGCGGGGCTACCCAGGGGGAGATCAACCTTTATTCTGTATAGGTTGGCAGGGCGGATGTTATTGACAAGTGAATGCCCTCCTAAAATATAAATGGTGTCATTTCTGGCAATGGAGACATGAAAAGATAGCCCATCCTGAAGTTCTGGAAGAATGTATGATGTAGAGCACCCAAATTCAAAATCCACCAAGAAAACGTGGGGCAGGCAGTCAGCCACACTATTCCACTTTTCCGTGGTTCTCTGGGCAGAAGGTATGTACGATCGCCCTCCGAAGACAACACCCATGCTCTTCCCTCGACTGTGCACCACATCAATGGTATGACCATATCTGGCTTCGGGGATGTCCCCCACCAAGTCTTTCTCAGTACAGCAAAAAGTAACTTTCTTGTTGTTCTTGCATACAACAGACATGACATAAATTTTATCGGAAAGCTCATTGTTTGGTGTTTTCCCCCCGTGGATAATGTACTGTTGCTTTTCAGACTCCACACTGTCTTTGAATGTGCAAGTGGCCGGGTAGCGAAGAGGAGGCAGGTAGCAGGAATCCTTAGAAAAAACTGCAGGCTTCAGTTTGAGATGGTTATGCTTTACATCAAAATGGAAAACTCCAGTGGGGCAGGACCTCTTGGGCCAGCCTTTTTGACCAAAGAAGAAAATTTGCCCATCAAAATTCATCAGTGAGAAGCCCGGTTGGATTAAGCCTATGTTATTACTGACTGTAATCATCTGTAGTGACATATTTTTTGATCGTGGACAGATCTTTTTATCTGAAAGAATTACCAAAAAAAAATTAACTTACTGTATCTTTAGATAAATCACTGGGTTTAGATCCCCTCCCATGTAGAAAGCATGTTTAAAAAAACTTCTCCCACAAGATTGTACTGAGACTGAATTTGCAAAATCCAGGCAGTTAGGTAAGCAAGGAGCCACAGAACCTTCCTTTCTAATATAATTCAAGCAGTTGGGACATTTTAGACGTGGGCAGTCCTCCTATGGATTTCTGGGAATTGTAGTCCTATTTTCCTTAAAGCCTCACCACTTAACGTCGGAAAGAACTACATTTCCCAGGAATCAGTTCTCTATGGGCTGTGTCTCTAAGTTAGTTTTCCCTGCTCCAGGAGGGGAGACTCCTAGGATGTTTCTCTGAATAAGGACGTCAAAAGTGCGAAGTGACTAGATCGGGGCCAAGGCGAAAAACTGGGGAATGGGAGGTGAGATCGGCTAACGCAGACCCAAACATCCGGGTTCTGGGAAGTCTGTGGCACCAGGGGGGCTTCAGGCAGCCCTCTGCTCAGGGGTTCTGGGGACTCTTTTTTTTTTTTTTTTTAATTTTATTTTAATCATTGTTCAAGTACAATTTCCTGACTCTTAAACTGGTGACTTAGTAGGACGCACAGCTTCTTCTGGCCTGCGTGGGGTTGCCTGGAAACCGGAGCCTGAAGGACACCAGCCGGAGGTGCCCTTGCAGACTCCTGCCCGGATGCTGTGGAGCTCCGCTCAGACTTGCACCCCTGAGCAAAGTTGCTGGGGCGGGGAGCTCGGGGCCGGGGCCTGGGCACCGAGGTTAGAAAAGCCGTGACTGTTTTGCAGAACTGAAAGACGAGTCTCCGAATACCTGGACCGCAGGGGAGAAATTACCTGATAGTGATTTTTACCAGCCCTATATTTAGGAATGAAAATACAGTAGACTTTCGAGTGCCGTGTCAAAGGCCCCTTGTTTTAATAAAGTGCTCTCGCTCTGGTTTTCAGGCGTTTGGCGAAGCAGAGATGATTTCTAAGCAACTGTCCCTCCTCCTCCCCCTCCCTCTCACGTCTTCCCACTCCCTCTCCCTTTAGGAAACTAGAATTAGTGGCTGTTATTTCAGATCTCTCTTCCCCGCTCAGGAAATTTGAAGTAATTGTTTAGTAACTGTGTAGTAAGCAGGAACTAAACATAAAGAGGTGCCAGAATTTTTCAGGATTTAATATTTGTTATAATATTTTTAAGAAAGGTATTTGCTAGATGGAGTAAGCTTAATACATTTTTATTTTTACTATTATCACTCACCTTAGAGAGACGTGATGAACCTTAGTGAGAAACAGCCTCCGTGTTTGCCGAGGAAGTCCTAGGCACCAAAGGATGAAGGAGACAAAATAGTACAGATTCACTGCCTTTTAAGAGTAAATTGCTAATGTACCTCATAAAACAGTGGCTGTGAGTGTGGACTCTGAAAACTGACTGACTGCGTTAAAATCCTGGCTCTGTCATGTGTGCATGACCTTGGGCAAGTCACTTAACCTCTCTCTGCCTCAGTTTCCTCATCTGTAAAATGAGATGTTAATTCACCCACTTCATATGCTTGATTAAGTTATGATTAGTAAATTAGTACACGTGAAGGACTTAGAACAGGGCTCTACACAAGGTAAGGGATAGTTACTATGATTATGCTGAACTTATCAAAAGTAAGGTTGTCTGTACACAGTTACCTGCTGGGCATGGCAGAATACATTTCCAGTGTTGGAGATGATTAGAGGGCTTTAGGATCTGGGAATCCGGTCAGTAGGTATAGACCCATAATTGTTTTTAGACTCATGAGAATTGGATGAGCATATACAATGGACGTGCTGGTGGTGAGTTCAGTGTAGATACCAGGAAATAGTTCATTTTCTTGTTATCCTTTTCATAGCCTCTCATTGAATATGGAAACTGAAGTTGGACTGTCTTGAGTCCAAGTCTGAGCTTGAAAACTTAGTTGCTCTGTTACCATCTCGGACAAGTTATTTTCTCCTGTTTTTTCTTATCTGTAAAATGGGGATAGTATTAATAACTACTCCTTGGGTTGTTTTGAAAAGTATATGGGATAATGTGAATCCCTGTGTATGCGAATCTTACAGCACAGTGGCTGGCACATAATAAGTATTCAATAAATGTTAATACTATATTTTTATCCCCCCTGCAAAGGTTCCTTGGACCAGGTGGGATCTATGGGCAGTCTAATGAGATGTTGGTGGGGCTTTTTGCCTTGAAGCACTTCTGTAGACACATGCAATTAATTGTTAAATATCTTTTCTAGTTACTAAATTTAGTTGGGAGAGTCTTCAAGATATGATATTTCAATAATCATCTTATGGGTTATTAAACCAAGTGAGAAATGAATGGTGAATGAGAGGGACTATCAGTAAAGTCATGAAAGCGAGCCTCTCTCCTCCTCAGACCGTGCTGGTTTGTAGGTTCGGCAGCTTGCCCTGCTTTCGAAATACCGTGGGCAAGTGTTGGTGTTTCCTTTGTCTGTGTCTTGTTCAAGTACACATAGGAAAAGGCATCTGTGTATCTGAGAGAATGCTTTCCATAGGAACTGAAAGGAAATGCTGATGACTCTCAGTTCAGTAAGTGCAGACCTTAAGGGATACACTCAGCGTGCTGTGTGCCCGTCGTCAGAGAATTGCCCACTTTGGGGTGGAGGGTCTGCCAAAGCCAAAGCCTGTTTGTTTTACCAGGCTTACCGAGACACTTACTGAGACCGTTATTGGGGTACATAGGAACCCATCCAGGGTGAACGCACACCAGGAACACTTGCTTCTTTTCCTTCTCATTGAATTATTGGGGTGACACTGGTTAACAAAATTGTATAGGTTTCAGGTGCACAAACCCAAGGAACACTTGCTTTTAAACAGCAAGGTTTGAAAAAAAAAATGTTTGCCTTGCAGCCTGTTGGCTTCATGTTAAGGTTGTCATGGGGATAGTGGCTTCTCATCAGTGAAAACACGATAATGGCCGATCAAACAAACATTTCGATGGGCAGGGCGTAAGCAGCACTACCCGTGTTTTGTAGCTTAGCTTGGATCCCTAAAGATTTCTGACCTGTTCTCCCTGTGATGCCCTGCTATTGGCACATCTCAGAATTTCGGGGGCCTAAAACAGTGCTAAGGGTTATTACTGTTAAGATGAATTATCTCCTCTTGTAACACAGTTCAAATATTTGTGTGCTTAATTTTTAGGTGACCCATATTAAACCAGGTGACTTATGACTTGTATATTTAAGAATAAACAGGAGCACTGGGAGTGTTTTACATTATTTTGCAGCGTTTATTTAGCTTTTGAAATGTTGCTCTATTAACTTAAATATGTTCTCACTAAAGTAGAAACTAAATTGTGTATTTTCCGTGTTTTCATATGATTACATGTCACACCTTTTTTTTGGTAAGAGTTTTTAAAAGGTTATTCTAGAATTAAAATAATATGCTTTCTTTAAATAGGCTAGATAAAAACAGGCAGATTTTGAAAAAGAAGACAGTTCTTCAACTGAAGGAAGTTTCAAAGTCAATGCATTAAAGATTCTTTTCAAAAGACAGAAATATAGGCTCAATAAATTTATACAATTTCTCCAACCCCATGCTAACATTTCTCAGCGGGAGATTTTCATTTATGCACACTGTGGAGCTAGGGTGTAGTTGAGAATCAAAAGAGGATTAATAGTGTGAGGTCTGGGCTTGTAGTTTCCTGTGTCTGAACTGACTCCTTTTCCTTCCCAAGGAAACTACTGTACTCCGAAGCATGAAAACTACTGGTCAGTGTCGCCGATGTTTTCCTGATTGCTCCAAAATAGCAGGTAACCTCAGGTAACTGCAGCCATTTAGTGCATGCATTACCCATATCTTGCATGGTTCATCAGGTTTAAGGAACACTAATGTTCCTTAGTGTTCCTTAACAAGTAATCTTGTTTTTTTTTTTTTCCCTGGCAGTAAAACAAGACTTAGGTCTTCCCTGGGACACTTAGGCCAGAGAAGCATCCTTGAAGCAGCTTGAGACCAGAAAGCCCCAGTGTTTCCAAATTCTACATGATCCCTTCCCTGTCTGGACATCTAGTCCCGTTAATTAACACACTGCTGAATGGGTCTTTCCCTTAACACTGACAAACATAGGCACCCATCGTTTAGCTTTGGTAGAAATGAAGGGGTTGGACCTACCTGAATGCCAGAAGGGCTGCTCACCCTGAATCTTTACGTCTGAATCTTTGCCGCTAAACCAGGTATTAACTGTCAGCAGCACTGGGGGAAGATTCACTGACTGCCCGCTCTGACCGTGGCAAGCCGAGGGCTGACGGTAAACAGAGTGTGTAAGTGTTCCTGCAGATGTTCAAGTGAACGCAGATCTAACGGGAGTAACCGACTGTGACCTTTTTTTTTTTTCTTTAGATGGTTGAGGGAGATATCCACTAGGGTGTACCCTCAAGACTTAACTATTTCCTTACTGGCAAAGGATGGAAATGCAGTCCACTGTTCATCTGTAAAGACAGAAGAAAAGCCTGGTTGAAACCTTATTTATAGTTTTGTTAATATAGTTTTATTTTAGAAAGGCAGAAGGAAATGAATGTAATTGCTATGATTTAGGGACATACTATTATGAATCAAGCGGGAAATTATTTTTCCTAAAGCAGAGTCCACTAATACCATTGCCAGTCATTTGATTTTGAATCGTTCCCTGACGGTCTCGTTTTCTTTAACGTAAGGCTCAGAAGGCATGTTAGCCTGTGGAGGTCTGTCACTCACTTTACGTCCGGGAGCTGCTGTGTAATGTTGTGCCGTGGGATGATTAAGACGGTGGGCTTTGGAGTCAGGCTGACCTGGTTTTCTCGGGCTGCTCGGCCATTTTCCAGGTGGATGCAACTTCATCCCTAAGCCTCATTCCCCATTTCTGAAATAGGACAACTAGTGTAAACCTCAAAAGATTGTTGCAAATGATTAAACACAACACTCTCCAGAGTGCTCAGCCAGGGGCGACACTCCCCAGTGGTGTCGATAGCAAAAACTGTGTCTGTAGCCTCTCCTCCTCCCATTCCGAAGCTTCATAGTCAAAGGAAGAGAAAACCGAAGGCGGTAAGAGCTGACTTAATTTTTGAATAGATTGTATTTTTTAGAGCAGTTTTGGGTTCACAGCACAATCGAGTGGCAGTTGCAGAGATTTCTCACACCCCTCCTGCCCGACTCGTGCACGGCCCCCACTGTCAGCATCCCCCGCCAGGGACACATTTGCTACAGTGACGAGCCTCCATCGACACCTCGTCGTCACCCAGAGTCCACAGCGTCTGTCAGGGTCCACTCTGGTGTTGAATAGTCTCTGCGTTTGGACAAATGTGAGATGACCCTTATTTACAATTGTAGTATCACGTAGAATAGGTTCACTGCCCTAAAAATATTCTGTACTCTGCCTACGCATCCCTTTCTCCCTTCCCTCTGCCTCTTCTTACTTTGTCCCGAGTTCCTCCTTTCCCCGAATGCTACTGTGGTTTTGGTTCCAGACCACTGGAATAAGGTGATTTTCACAATAAAGCCAGTCGTGATCATTTTGCTGGTGGAGGCTCTTGCCTTCAATTTGCAAAAAAATGAAACGCTTGGAAGCACAGTGAAGTGGAGTGCAGTAAAACGAGGCATGCCTGTGGTTGGAATCACTCAGCATGTGGCCTTTTCAGAATAGCTTCCTTCACTTGGTAATATGTATTTAAGGTTCCTCTGTACTTTTCCTGGCTTGACAGCTCATTTCTTTTTAATGCTGAGTAATATTCCACTATCTGGATGGACCACAGTTTATTTATCCACTTTCCTTCCGAAGGGCATCATGGTCGCTTCCAGGTGTGGGCATTTATGAATAAAGCTGCTGTAAACATCCATGTGCAGGTTTTGTGTGGCCGTAAATTTTTAGCCCCTTTGGGTAAATACCCAGGAGTGTGATTGATGGATCATGGTGAGTATACATTTCATTTTGTATGAAAATGCCAAACTGTCTTCCAGAGCTGCTGCGCGATTTTGCGTCCCCCCAGCTGTGCATGAGAGTCACTGTTACTGCCCGTCCCTGCCCATTTTCGGTGTTGTCAGTGTTCTGTGCTTTGGCCATTCAAATAGTTGTACAGTGGTATCTCATTGCTGTTTGTTAAGATTTTATTTATTTAATTTTAGAGAAAGGGGAAGGGAGGGACCAAGGGAGAGAGAGAAATATTGATGTGAGAGAGAAATATTGATCAGTAGCCTCTTGGACATTCTCCTACTGGGGACCGAACCCACAACCCACGCCTGTGCCCTGACCGGGAATCGAACTGTCGACCTTCCACTTTGTGGCATGGCGCCCAACCCATTGAGCCACACTGGTCAGGGCTGGTATCTCATTGTTTTCGTTTGCCTTTCCCTGATGACATATGAGGTGGAGCGTCTTTTCACGTGCTTATGTGTCATCTGTTTACCTTCCTCATTGAGGTGTCCGTTACAGTCTAGCCCATTTTTTAAATTGGGTTGCTTTCTTATTTTGAATTTTAAGTGTTCTTTGTATATTTTGGATGATAGTCATTTATGAGATGTGTTTCTTGCAAATATTTTTTCTTAGTGGCTTCTCTTCTCATTCTCTTCACAGTGCCTTTCAACAGAGCAGAAGTTTTTTTTTTTTTAAGATTTTGTTTATTTATTTTTAGAGAGAGGGGAAGGGTGGGAGAAAGGGGGAGAGAAACATCAATGTGTGGTTGCCTCCGGCCTTGCCCCCTACTGTGAACCTGGCCCACAACCCAGGCATGTGTCCTGACTGGGAATCGAACCAGCGACCCTTTGGTTCACAGGCTGGCACTCAATCCACGGGGCCACACCAGCCAGGGTGAGAAGTTTTTAATTTTAATGAAGTCTATCTTATCAGTTATTTCTTTTATGGATCATGTCTTTAGTGCTGTGTCTAAAAAGTTGTCTCCATACCCAAGGACATCTAGGTGTTCTTCTGCGTTATCTCCTAGGAAGTTCGTGGTCCGCGTGTTATGTTTGGCTCTGTGGTCCATTTAGATTTAATTCTTGTGAAGGGTGTAAGGTCTGTGGTTAGATTAATTTTTTTGCATGTGGATGTCCACTTCCAAAATCATTTGATCAAAAGATTGTCTATGCTACATTGGGTATTGCTTTTGCTCCTTTGTCAAAGATCAATGAACTCTATTTGTGTCAATCTATTTCTGAGCTCTCTATCCTGTTCCATTGACCCATTTGCCTGTTCTTCCACCAGTAGCACAGTCTTGATTACTGTTGTTGACATAATTTAAAAACAGTTGATTAAAAAGAGTTACATCAAGGAAAATATATATTAGCCCATTAAACCTATCACCTAACCATAAAATTTTTCATTTCTTTCCGCCATATTCTAATGTTTATCCAAATCTGTGCACATTTTTGCTGTTATAATGAGAATGCGTTTAAATTTTGTTTTAGTGTTTAACAGAACATTATTTTGTATAGACAGTGAAGTATATACTTTATTTTTACTTTTATAATTTTAATAAAATTTCATTAAGTAAATGTAATATAATTTATCTGACCATCCACTGTTGTTGGCCATTTAATCAGTTCCCACGTGGCTTAGGTGATGGAAGGCAGTGCTCAGAGGCGGACCGGTCTGGACTGGAGTCTCAGTTCTGCTGCTGGGCGACCTTTTCGAAGTCGTTTCCTTGTCTCCAAAACAGGGACAGTACCTGCCTCATTGTGAGAATTAATGGATATTAAGTATCTGGTATAAAGAGTGTACTCAGATAATCCTGTCTAAATATGATGGTGCTGTAAATTTACTTATATAAGTGACTATTTTAATTTTTTTTTTTGAAAAATTTTAGGACATATTTTCGGGGTTGATTTTTTTTTTAAATTGATGAGTAGCTCAGTTGTTTGGCTTATTCTCATTTGAAATATTCGTCCATCCTTTAAAAAAGCATCATCAAGCCCTGGCTGGCGTAGCTCAGTGGATTGAGCGCGGGCTGCGAACCAAAGCATCACAGGTTCGATTCCCAGTCAGGGCACATGCCTGGGTTGCAGGCCACGGCCCCCAGCAACCGCACATTGATGTTTTTCTCTCTCTCTCTCTTTCTCCCTCCCTTCCCTCTCTAAAAATAAATAAATAAAATCTTTAAAAAAAAGCATCATTATCTTTTCTAATTACTTACAGAATGATTTTTTTTTTTTGTCTTCAAAAGAACATTGGATTATTTCCCTAACCTTTATATGGTGTTGTATAATGATGAGGGTAGTTGAAATTCCAGCATCAGTGACAGCTCTAATAAAGTTGACATACTGGACATCACCACAGCAAATATAAAATAAGAAACACAACATAGAAACCATGGGTAGGTGGTGTAGGTGAGTGTTTTAGCCTTTGCATTTTACCCACATCAGAAACAGGCAGCTTGTGGCTGAACACGTTAGTTTTCTCCTGAAGAAGCTGGAAATCAGCAACACATTTGGCAATGTGTGTGCTGCCTGGTGGGTTGAGGGGAAGCGGGAAGGACACCCTTCTGTGGACTCTGGACAGTGTTTGTGGGGAAGTCCAGTGCCCAGTTTATAAATGGAGAAACAACTTAAGTTACATTGTTGCTCAATGAGTTCATTAGTGTTTGAAATAAGATCAGAAGCAAGTTTTCATAGCACTTGGATAGGCTGAGTTTTAAGAAAATAATATGAATAGTATAGGAAAGGGAGACGTTTGGCTGGTTCAGTGAATCCCACAATATAGGAGCCACAACGGACACTGGCAGAGAAGAGAAAGAGGAAGGAAAAGGAAATGTGTGGACAGGAACAATCTATGGTTAGTGTGATGGATTGTCAAGAGAAGAACACGACAAGTGACTTGTCATTTTTTTATTTAAAGCAATTAATTGAATATGGCCACCTAACCAGAATCACTGGTATTTTTCTGTGTTCTGTGCTCTCTGATTTAAGGTGCAGTCTTTGCTCTGAAGTTAAATGGGAACAAATTTCAGAAGTGTTTTACAATCTTGTAATAAAAAATTCACTTAAGATTTTTACTTTTAGTGGAGGGTATTTGTGTTTTTGATTTTTACCTTTGAGCATAGAAACCTGGTTGGTAAAAAAAAGGTTTGTGTGTGTGTTGTGTCCATTGAGGCAAAATTGCAAATAAAAATGCTGAGAGTAATCAGGAACTGGGAAACTACTGTATTACTTCTTAAAACCCATTTATAGTTACACATTCTTAAGAATTTAGAATTAAAAGTAGTTGGGAAATACATCTTCAAAATCTCATTTCTTTGAAGATAATGTCAAATGGAAAGGTCGATTTTATTTGCAAGATATGGCATTTTCAAACACTTTGCAATAAATTCCTGCAAGCTGAGTTGATTTAGTTGGGTGGGTCTACACCTGCTTCTGACTAGCTGTGCAGGTTTTCGGTAAGACAACCTTTCTGGCATTGTAAAAGTGCTGTGTACTGTGCAGGGGGCTGACAGGCTCAGCAAGCTGGAGAGAAGGGGATAGCTTTAGTTAAGAGTGGATGCCTTTGTGTTACAGTTGTTACGCAGTACCGATAAAAGAAGCATTAATGGGACATTGCATCCCTCGTGGAGGTGCGATTATAATGAATTCATGAGCCTTTAATGATTGAAGTATTATTATATGATTATAGAGCTATAAAGTGGACTCAGAAACTACTGTCTTATGGATTCTCAGCTTTGTCAGGGGCTTTGAAAGAGTGTCCACTGAAACACTCACTGTTATTGTACATAACTAATTGATGTGGTTGGTTATACTTCTGAAGGTAGGAGATCAGTTTGCATATGGTTGTGTATTGTAATGTCAAATGAGGAAGGAGTTTTGTTAGGGGTTGAAGATAGGGTATTCACTTGTGATTACCCACAACTCTATAAACTTTTCAAAAAAGTAAATGAGAAACAAAAATGGTGGTGAGAAGGTATTCTTCCTGATTTCAAAAACAATGGATTTTTTGAAGTTTGCTTTATGGGTTTATCCTTCTGATTCCGTGTCCACAGGTGATCTGTTTTTTACAGAATGGCAGGGAGTGAGCAGGGAGAGGACGTTTGTTTGTTTGCTTAACATTTTGTGTTTTTCTTGTTTAATGGAATGAATAACTGTGTAATTGAAAACAGTCTGATACTCAGTTGACCCGCCTCAGTGAGTCAATGCAGATATTTCTGGGTTGACTTAAACAGCTTGGGGGAAGAGTATTATTTTGGGGAAATAAAATTGATTTTATACAATCTGCTGATGAACAGCAAGGCTTAATGAGTGATAGCCTCAAGAAACCTCATTACAGTAGTTTGGATGAGTGAGTAGGAAAGGGAAGCAAATTTTTCAAGAGGAAAGTTTCTGCTTAAACATGTAATTTTATAGATTAGTATTATTCCCACCCCCCAGAGCTTTCTGCAGGGGGAAAGCAATCAACACGCCTGAGTTCTAACAATCTGGGTAAAACTTTTAGTGATAATTTTTTCTCTTCCTACATCTCTTTTGCCTTAACTGGCTTGCACTTCGTCTGCGCCTCCCCCCTCTTTTTTAAACTTTTGATTTTGAAATAATTATAGATTTACTGGATAGATTCACATGATGTTGCAAAGAAATATGCAGATTCCATGTACCCCTGGTCCAGTCTTTTGTGATGTTAACCTCTTGTGTAATTGTAATATTACAACTCGGGAAATTGTCATTGGTGGAACCCACAGAGGACATTGAGATTTCACCAGTCACGTACCGCACTCATTTGTGTGTGTGAGTGGTCCAACTGTACCGCACGGAGCCCTGCGCAACCACCACCACAGTCAAGATCCTCAGCTGGGACGCCGCTACAAGACTCCACTGCTTGTTACCCCGTTTATATTCTCGCCCACCCCTCCCCTCCCCAGCAACTACCAGTCTGTTCTCCGCCTCTGTAATCGTCATTTCATGAATGGTACATGAATGGAATCATGCAGTAAGCATAGAGCCTTTTGAGACTGGTGTGTTTTTCACTCCACATCATTTCTTTGAGTTTATTCAAGGTAGTGAATCTATCAATCATTTGTTTCTATTTATTGCCCAGTAATATTCCATGGTAAGGACGTACCACAGTTTGTTTACTTATTCACTCATCCAAGGACATCTGGGTAGTTTCCTCTTTTGACTATATGAATATAGCTACTAGGAACACTTGTGTACAAGGTCTTGCATGGGAATAATTCTTTATTTCTGTGGGATAAAAGAAAAGAGAGCACTTGTTAGTTTGTATGGTAAGTCAGTTTCTAGTTTTGTTTGCAAGGAACTGGAAAACTTTTTCAGAGTGGCTGCATGACTTTGCATTGTCACCAGCAATGTATGAGTTTTCTAATTTTTCTGCATCCCCACCAGCATTTCATGTTATCACAATTTTTCATTTTAGCCATTTCTAGTAAGTCTTTAATTGTGGTTTTAATTTGCATTTTTCTAATGACTAATGATATTGAGTATCTTCTCATGACATTATTTGCCACGTATATATCCTCTTGGATGAAATGTCTGTGTGTGTCTTTTGTCCTTTTTAAATTGAATTTTTCCTTAATGTTGAGTTTTAAGAGTTCTTTATATATTCCATATGCCACTGCTTTATTGAATGTGTGATTTATAAATATTTGCTTCTAGTCTTTAATTTTTCTTTTCATCTTAACAGGATCTTTCACAGAGCAAAAGATTTAATTTTGCTGAGGCTAGACTTATCAATTTTTCCTCTTATAGATCACACTTTGGTGTCAAGTCTGAGAACTTTTGGCCTAGTCACATGTCCTAAAGATTGTCTGTATATTTTTCGTGCTCCCTTCAGAAAGCCCACTATTTTGCCTTGATGTGTTTTTCTTCTTATTATTACATCCTTTATTCAACATGCTTTCACTCCATTCCCTGTTGCTCGTCGTGGAACTGGTCATCATAGTCATTCCCGTCACTAAAATGAAGCCCTGTATTGAATACGCAGATTATAATCTTTAGGAGAGGAAACTAGATCTGTTTCTGTTAAGGCAAACTTTGTGATAGCATCTCTGTTCATGCTGAGCATGTAGTGGGTCCACATTTTTTATTACATGGAGTTTTTAGAATGTGTGTCTTCTTTTCTTTTCCTTAAGATGAGATTTTGTCAAGGAAAAGCATATAGCTGAGGCATGCCTACCAGTGAGACCTCTGTATGGATGACGACACCCCTCCTCTTCTCCGAAGCTCTGTGGTCAACAGTAACCCCAAGCCTCTCCTGCCCCTCTCCAAGTGCTCCCGTTAATGTTCACTGCAGTGTTCCTTGGAGAGTTTATGTGGAAGTGTAGGTGCTTATGCCATCAGCGCTTTTGGTGGTAATGAAAAGCTCCATGCCTTTTAAGTGTTAGAGTAGTTTGTTGGGAGAAGCTTGTGACTTGAAGTACCGTGTATTCTCTGATGTTAGAGTTGTAGGTGTGTTTTTTTTTTTTTAAATCTCATCCCTATTAAAAAAATAAAGGAGTTGAGATGCTTTTCTCTTTTGTGAGATTTGTATTTATGCCTTTCTCTTTATTCTTTGTATCTTTTCCTTTGTCTGCTTGTTCGTATTGGTGAGTGTCTGAAACAAAGCATCGTCGGGGCCCAGAATGCAGTGGGAGGCAGGGATGGACCCACCCAGGGGGGATTGCTGCTTCTGTGGATGCCCTGCTGCCTTCACGGGGGCCTTGATGCCCGCAGTCAGGAGCACGTCATTGCTGTGCGTGCCATGGAGGCCACACAGTACTCCTCATCAGCAGAGTCACTAGATGACAAAACCCAGCTCAGGTTTCCATGATTCACTCATCTGTTCGCCGTGGTTGGACCAGATGGTTAGGTTTCTCTTCGACTCTGAGAATCTGTGGCAACTTCTGTCATTGGAGTTCTTCCTCTGTTCTTCAGGTTATCTAAAAGCCGTGGAAAAGTTAGAGGATGCAAAATAGGCGTTGTTAAGCGAAGGAAGAAAAACTCAGCTCACACCGTGTCTCTTCTATCGTGTGAAGAGATCAGCACACTTACTATGCAACTTGGTCGTTCTGAGCTTTGTCCATTTTCCAGACTGTCAACGGAGACCCATTCTGTGAAGTACCACGGTCGGTGGTTTCGTTTCCTTAGGCGAGGAGAATTATTTTGGTAATATCCCATCTCACGTTTTAGCACAGCAGGAGATTTTTGTTGAGCAGAACTATGAACATTTGAGAAAGTGGGTTTTGATAGCCTTGCACAACTCCTTAAATGTGTCATGTATTATTTTTAAGTACCAGTGGTAAGCCTTTCAGTTTTTTTTTAACCTTTATGTGGACGCACAACTCTCTGTGCTGTCAAAGCACAGGGTTTGCACGTTGAGAGGAGACTGGCTCATGGCATCTCCTTTCTTAAGGCTTCACACTCCCGCCTGTGGATGTGGCATTTTGTTGAGGCACGTTACGTTAGGCAGGGATCTGAAGATAAACATCGAAGATGTGCTAAAATGGTGGTGATAATTCATAGCCCTGTCCTTCCAGAGAAAACCCAGCACAACGTGGCTTGGGTGGGTGCAGAAAATAGGACTCCAGGAAGGTTAGGTGATTCCCTTGGTGTCAGTCAGTGACTCGGTAACTACAGAACCCCGCTCCTAACCAGCCTGTGGTTTTCGTGCGACGTTGAGTTGTCCAAGCAGAGCAGTGCATCCTGCCTGTGTTTCCTACACAGGGGGCTCTGACGGTGAAGGTGTTTCTTATGATTTGCCAGTAGATGTTTATACACTCTTATCATCACGGTGTGTCCTTTCATGCGGAGCCCTAAGTCTGAAAACATAAAAACCAAACCAAAGCAAAGAATCTCGTTATCCAGGCAAGTCTCTCTCTCTCTTTTCCTTTCTTTTAGAAAAAACGCTTTATGATAAAAACACAAACACATATGAATAGTAACTGAAAAAGCATTGCTTCCTTTTAGAAAACCACTAGGATTTGCATAAACCACTTGACTGTCTGGTGAATGGTGATCTGCTCTGTCAGACCCTGGGGACTTTTAACATCAGCTCATTTGTATTTTTAGAGACAAGGAGAGTTCTAAATGTGAAGGTGGGTGCTTGCTAAATGCTTCAAATAGTGGCAGTCTGTGAAACCGGACTTCCCAAATGTCTTAAAAACAACGAAAACATAACTGCATCTGTACTGTGATAATCGCAGGAATAAAATTAAAGGTCTTGAAGGATTTAGAATTTGTGCTGTGCACAGTCTGTTAATTATTTGCCTTTAGTAAATCTGACAGGTGTTATGGCTAAATACTCAAACTACTCCAATTTGAGAATTGGAAAGGAAGTTTAAAGGGATTTATTTCTATTATCACTCGTAAAGGAGACATTTACAGCAAGACGAAACACAAGGGACTGTCTGTGTGGCATTTGCTCACGGAAGTCGATTACCCGAGACGGGCTGAGGAAGAGATTACTATAATAGAGGGATCGAATTTTGTTGGGGTCCAATTCTGAAAATCAGATTGACATCGATGTTCTTGGAATTAAGTACTTGTCTCACTGATAGTGAAATAATAGCCACCTTTGAATTTGTTTATCACTTTCTATCTAGCAACTTCAAGCATAATTGATTGAACTTGGATTGCTAAAGCTTGGCACTGTTATAGGCAAATCTGCATAAACCTTAGCAAATGCTTTTTCCTGTATCTAATTAATAGGCACAAATAGTCCGAGGCAGTCTCTTCCATTTTGAGGTGGTACAGAGCCACACATTTTATTTCTACCTGGTCTTTTACAACACCGTGTTTCACCTAGGGTTGAAATGCATGAGGGATTCTCTTGATTTATCTGAAGGTAACAGCAGCACCTTCAAAGTCAGAGGAGTGACAGTCAAAACAGGTCTTTGTGTAGGCGGGGGGTGGGGGGGGCGGGGGGAATACTGAGGCTGAGCTATGGCCATCACCAGAACCATCACAGCTGACATTTCTCGAGGTGCTATGTGTACTCATTGAATCCTCATAGTGGTTCTGTCAGGCACATATGGCTTCACAATTCCTTATCTAAAGCCCTTGGGGTCAGATGTATTTCAGATGTATTTCAGAATTCAGAATTTCTTGGAGTTGAGAAAGGCAGTCAGGGCAAATGCCACATATTATACAAAATCTGCAGTGGGGTCTGGGAAAGCATCTCAGAAGCAAGCCAGTTAGTATTTCTGCAGGGAAGTGTGTGACTAGTTACACTGAGTGAAATAAATCAAAGCCTATGTTAAAACTATATTAATTCAGATTAGGTCTTGATACCAAGTGAGGTTGGGTGTCATCTTATGAAAACATTTTTATTTTTGTTTCTGAACTTTTTGGTGAGTACCAAATAAATACAGTTAATAACAGGTAACAGATTTTTATTCTTGTTTTACAAAAATATAAGAATCTTGGTGCTTTCTGTGTCTGCTACCCAGTAGTGGAGAACCTCTCTTTTTTATCATCCCCCATGAATTACACTAGCTACTTAGGCAGTAATTGCTCTCCTGCCTTCTGTAGATAGGCAATTTTCTCAAAGCCATGTAAGGCTGACATTTCATGCAGCATGAATGGAATTTAACAAGGTGAAGTGTCATGAGTAAAAACAAGGTTCAAACTGCGCAAGGACCGAGGCTCTGTGCCTCAGCCGACAGGCGTTTAGGTAGCTGTGCGGTGAGTGCGCTGACGCCGTGGGGGGCCACCAGCAACGTGAACGCGATCTTCAGGTCTGCAGCCCGAGAGCAGCATTTAGAATGCGAGCGTTAGTTGTACCTCACTGTATTCAGACCCTGTGTGCAGTCTCATTTTCCTTTCTGGATGGGCTCTTTGAAAGGAGTGGAGGCAGTGTGAAACCTTTTCCAGGTATTTTGATCAGGAGGGTGAGAGGACTTGAAGCCGTGTCCTGCAGGGCAGAGGTGAAGTAGCTGGGCGAGTTTGTGTGAATGTCGTGCCAGTTTCCAGCAATATTGGAATATCTGACCCGAATGAGTATAGGTGCTCCTCGCCTTGTGACACAGTTGCATCCAGGGAAACCCACTGTAAGTTGAAAATACTGTAAGTTGGAAATGCATTTAATAGTATCAGGGGTGTCTAACCTGTGGCCAGTGGGCCCCATGCAGCCCAGAATGACTGTTAATGCAGCCCAACACAAAATCATAAGTTTACTTACAACGTTATGAGATTTTTTTTGCCCTGGCTTGTATGACTCAATGGATTGATTGCCAGCCTGCAAACCAAAGGGTCACTGGTTCGATTCCCAGTCGATTCTCGGCCTGGGTTGCAGGCCGAGTCTGCAGGGTGGGGTACGTGAGAGGCAACCACACATTGATGTTTCTCTTTTTTTCTTTCTCCCTCCCTTCCTCTCTCTCTAAAAATAAATAAATAAAATCTTTAAAAAAATGAGATTTTTTTTTGTGATTAGATGTCATAGAATATTTAATGTGTGGCCCAAGACAACTCTTCTTCTTCCAGTGTGGCCCAGAGACGCCAAAAGGCTGGACGCCCTGCATCAGTTGTTTACTTTCATGGCAGAGTGACTGCCTGGGAGCGGTAGCCGCTTGTCCCTGGCCAGCACCACGGGACAGATTACATGTCGTTAGCCCAGGAAAAGACTGAAATTCAAAATTGGAAGTATGGTTTCTACTGAAAGCATATTGCTTTCACAGTATCGGTCAAGTTGAAAAATCTTAAGTGAAATCATTGTAAATGAGGGACTGTCTGTAATTTTAGCCTGATATTGATCGACTGCCAGCTCTATGTCCTTTCCCGAGCTGTTAAACATTTGGGGTACAAAGATGAAAAGTCATGAATTAAGAAGATGGAAATGAGGAAACTGAAGCAAAAATACAATTGCGATAGTAGTTCAGAAGCCAAGACGTCAGTACGCTCTGGTCTCTGGAACTAGAGCTGACTCCCGGGGTAACTATGTGGATCTGTCCTCTGGGGCCCTGGAATTCTTTCACCGGCCCACGAGAGTGCTTTCCCAGAGGCTGGTGCTACCCAGCTCTCCAGCTCACGTGTTTCCTTGTTTCATAGACAAAGTGGCCTCGTGAACAGGAACACCTGCCCAGACGTCAGCACTGGAGATCATGGATGAAGATCGGATAATTGAAGCAGTCTTGGATAAGTTTGTTAATTGTCATGAGCAAACGTACGAAGAATTTCTGAGCACTTTTACTCATCTTTCCAAAGGTAAAATGGAAAAGTAATTTCTATAGCAGTAGAGATAAAGAATTTTATTATAATTTTATGTTTTTGATGCCTTTTCAGAAAGACTATTTAATGAGCATTCATTCATTCCTTTCCTTTGATCACGCTGTTCTTATCAGGGCATTCACAACTGATACGTGTAAATACCAACATTTCAGTGCAACCAAAAGTTGTGTTACAGAGTCAGAACTATTGAATTTGAGAACTAATTAGGACCTGAGAAATCAGTTGGTGCAATTCCGTCATTTTATCTTTGAAGAAATGTCAAGTGCAAACAGTGGAGGTTTTTAAAAACATATTTGAAACTTTTAAGAACTATAGCACACAGTAGGCTATGGAGTTATACTGCACACATTTGTACCCTGGCATGGCCCCTTTCTGGCCATGTGTCCTGGGGGGTGGGGTGGGGGTGTGGCTACCAAGGGGAGGGGTGGTTACCAAGGGGGCTGTTACCGAGGGAAGGGGAATAGTAATAGAACTTCAGAGGTTAGTGAAGGTGAATTGAGATAATCTGGGTAAAACTCTTAGCTTAGCGGCTAATGTGTAAGTACTGAATGGAAGCTAGGTTGTTGTTGTTTTTGTTGTGATGATGACACTCTGATTTCTGTACAGTGGAAACAACCAGTCAGACCAGGAGTGATTGACTGAAGCCTAAAGGCCAAACCTGTGTTGTGTGTTTTATTACGTGTTTTGTTTGCCACCTACATTATTGTTTTTTTTTTTTAATTGAGCCAATATTTAAAGGTTGGGAAACCGTACATAAAAATCTTGATCTGTGTTTTTTCTGATGGAGCGAGCAGTTCCGTTACCGGCCATTTCCCTGACGCAGGACCAGCTCCAGCCCAGGAGCTCTAGGCCTGTGAGCACTCCGGTTTGTCACGCTCTCTGGCACTAACACAGCCTAAAAGTGTGTGTATGCGTTGCCTGCTTCATTCACTTAAGTACTTCCTGTAGGCACTCGAGTTGTGATCTATATTGTAAATTCTGCTTCAGGTTGCCGTCTGCTTGATCTCGATCTCAGCCTTGGTCCTTTATGGGTCATTGATCCACATTTCTGAGACTGGGTTCTCCACTTAGCTGCATTTGGACTCGCCAGAGGAACTTTTAGAGCACATTGATACCAGGGGCATGCTGAGTCTTAGCTGGGGCTGGAAGTCAGTAGTCTGTAGAAGTTCCTCTGGTGATTCTAATGGGTACCCAAGATTGAGGATGGGCAGTTTCATAATCTGAGAGGTCATGACACTCTCAAGATACTGGACTTCATGATTTAAAGTGATGATCCATGCGTCCTTAGAAAATGTAAAAGAAGGGCAGTAATAAAGAAGAAAAGGAAAGGTGATTCTAACATGTTTGTTTTGTTGTGCAAAATAGTTGGGATGTCCATGTCTGTTTTTGCTTAAAAACTGTGGACTCTGGTTTTGTTTATAATTAAGGGGAATGGAGAATTCAGTAAGTCTCTAGTAAATTTTAGGACTATGAATGATGTGTTTTGACATGATACGTGGATCAAAGCATTCATGAAAATGGCCAGTCACCTTAGTCTGTGATTTTGGTTCAGGAAGGTGTTCGAGACTAATTGTTTAATTGTCTAATTGTCTAGTGCCATATCTACTGGACCCGAACACACCACTGTACGGTGGCTGGTGTTGGGGTGTGTGGAGCAAGGGTAAAACCAGCAGAATTTATGCATTTTGGTATGCCAATGGCATTTTGATAATTCAAATTGCTTTGTAAATTATTTTAAAGCTGAATTTAAAATTCTTATAAAGCTGAGTTTCTTTTTGTGCTATGTGAGGATAAGAACTTGCAAAGACTTGGGTATTTTAAGGTGATTATAATAGTTTTCGGGATGAGGGGATCTATTTCCTTTTGAGATTTCTGTATGATCATTGTGTGCTGAAACAGAAATTGTTGCACATCTGGTAACTTCATTTTGAGTTTAGTTTTGGGCCTCAAATTGAGCTGAAATAAATGATGATGCAAATCACATAAACTGCATCTGTAAGCAAGCACACTAGTTTTTTTTGCTTTCAAAATATCCGTAGGTGCCAGTTCATATGATAAACTAATGAACTAAAAATTCCTCCTAAAGAACAAAGAGTTGTGAGTGCAAAAATGTGTCTGAAATCAGGAAGTCTCCTTTTTCCTCCCTGAAACATTTAAATACCTTTTGAAAATGAAACAGGACCTGGGACAGGTGTAGGGAGTTGAGTGAAACAGAATTGATCAAAGTGAGTATGGTTCGTTCTGTTTTAAGGAAAGCATGAAAGCTCTTTCTTCAAAGTTTTCTCCTTTTCCGCCTTTCATTTGTCTTAGTGTGTTTGGTCATTTTACTATGTAGGGGATCTGTTGAGTTACAGTGGTTGTCACCACTGTCACACTCGTGCACATTTCCCCAGTGAGTTTAGTTTCTCAGTGCATTCCCATTCCCGCTGTTGACTGTTCTGTTTGATTTTCTAGCAGTTATACGCCAGAGTGCCTGTGGGATTCATTTTCTCTGCAAAGTGTTAAAAGGGTCAGTAATCTTATTAAAAATAGTTCCCTGGAAAAAACTTAACTATAGCTTTATTGAAATATATTCACATTACTGCTTTAGACTCTTGGAAAACAGCTGGAGACTGTTAACATTATAGCATAATTTTCACTACAGTACATTTATGTTGATCATATTTTGCAGTTTTTTTTAGAGCAGTTCTGGCTTTTAACACCATGGCACATATTTGATAATAAATATTCTATTCTGTGGAAATATTTAAAGAGACATATTAATTATATTAATTATTTATTTTAAAAGAGACAGTTGTAATTGAATTCTCAATAGTGTCTTTGGTTCAAGAAAGTAAGACCAAGTTGTAAGATTTAGAAAATCAGAATGCAGATTTTGGGTTTATGCATTATTGGTGAAGATATTACTGTATTGTTGACATTATTGTGACTAGAGATAAGATGCTAAGTTTTAGGTATCTCAGTGTCTTTGTGAATATAATGAATTTATATGTTTTTCTAGAATATCCATCTGAAGGGAAAAAATGCTTCCTCCTACTTGTCTGTCATATTGCTATCAATTTTTTAGGTTATAAAAACCCAGATGTGAAAACATATTTGATTTTCTATTAATGACTACATGTATTCATCCATCCATCCATCCATCCATCCATCCATCCATCCATCCATCCATCCTCTGAGTGTCTCTTTATGGCCTAGGTATTATTTTAGGTGCTGAGGATCCAAAAAGAAATCAGGTAAGTGTTCCCAAGCACTCATAGTCCAGTGGGAGAGAAATAAACAAACAGTGGCGAGAAGCATGGAATTCGGTGTAAGCTTGTGCCTTTCAGACCCCACTAGATGGTAGAATAGTAAAGTCTACCCACTGGAGAGGGTGCCAGGAGAGTTTGGGATAACCACCAAACCAAAACCTACCTTGGGTCCTAAAACATTAAACACAGTGCAGGAATGTTTGATGGATGCATGATGAATTTGAAAGATGTTAAAATGCTTCAATTGGTGGTGGTCCTTCTGAGTCATGGTGCCATTTGTTTTAGTGCTGATATAATTTTATATATATATAATTTTAATAATAGGTTTAAATAGTAAATTTTCAAGATGTAGATATAGCTTTGCTTTAGTGAGGTTTAGTTATTTCTAAACTGTTGAAAAAAAAGGCAGGCTTCCAAAAGTTCCTTGCACACGGGGATCACCGCACGGCCTGGTGTGGGGACAGTGGAGTGGTGGTCGCTGCTCATGTGGTGGACATCATCAGAGGTTGCCCAGATGACACACGAGAAGCCAGTGACTTGGAAGCTGGCATTTGATCTTTTCAACTCCATTTGTCAATATACTAACCCTGGAGGAATTTAGTTGTTACATCCAATTCTGAATATCTCTCTCTCTCTCTCACACACACACACACACACACACACCCTGTTGTTGTTCTGATGTTGCACCTCAGGCTAAACGATTAATTTACATTAAAGTTTGACCAACTATTCAGCTTAACATAGTTTGGAAATTGCAATGAATCTACTGTGATTTTACAAATACCTCTTAAATAGTCTTGTTTTTCCTTCTCCCATATCATTTTTTAAAATTCTTAGCATCCAGTTTCCCAAGTGATTCTACTAGTTTCCGTATCACCACGTCAGACGGCTTGCTGCTCACGGCCACATTACCCACTGCAGCCTGTTTCTCACGTCTGCATCAGAGACTCTCTTTTGGATTTCGAGGTGTGGGTTGGCTTCCAGGTTTCTTTATGCTGGTCTCATTTCAGTTGCAACACTTTGTGCTTTTAGCATTTTATTATTCTTTTCACATATATTTGAAAAAATTCCTGTCGACTCGACCTCTCTTTCTGCCTTTGTACTCGTTGATATTTGAACTAAACTCCCCCGTGAGTATAACACTGTGTGTCTACTTACAAATGGCCGTGCCTGTGGCTTTCTTCACTGGTGCTGGTCAGGTCTTTGTTGCACTTAAAATCTTTGAAATCCTTAGTTTCAAAACCGCTAAATAGGTTTCAGCTTTTCTTAGATTTTAATAACCTTAGGAAATCTGCCCACATTTAGTTTTTTAAGGAGCTGCGCCGGTGTCCTGCTACCATGACAGGTTTTAGGAATGTCCGGTTGTCATATGACCTGTCACCACGAGGCCTGTGCTGTCCAGTGCAGGAGCCATGAGCCACATGTGACTCCTGGGAATTGGAATGTGGCTTGTGCTACCCCAGAACTGAGTTTTAAATTTCATTTAATTTTTTTAAATTTAAATTTAAATTATAAAACTAATAATTCGGTTATTGGAACACTTTGAAATGTGTTTGGGACAACTAATCAATTTTTTAAAGTGTAGATTTTATGAAATATAAATACAGATCAGGTATCTCTGATGAAAATTTTGCATTTGAATTGAGATCTGTGATAAGTACACAGGATTTTGAAGATGGTATAAAAACAGGATGTAAAATTTCTCAATAATACTTTTTGACTGCATTTGGAATTACAATATTATTTTGGAAAATTGGCTTACATTATATTAAAATTAACTTCATTTAAAAAATATTTTAAAATGTGGTTGGTTTAGCATTTTAAACTGCACCTGCGGCTTACTTACATTGTGCTTCCCCTGGGCAGCGCCGCTGGAGGCCAGTAGTGTTCCAACTTGGCTGCCCTTCGGAAACGCTTTTCTAACGAACGGCAAGCTTTGTGAAAGTGCAGATATGCAGACACTCTCCTGGGCTTGTTAAGTGAGAAACGCTGAGGGATCTAGGAGTTTTTATATTCATGAGTCTCTCCAGGGAATCCCGCTGCACCGCTAGTTCCGGGCACTCTGGTTTAGACTTCCGGTTCGGATGACGCCGCCCCTTGGCAGCAGGCGGACCCACACTCCTTTACGACTCCGGCTTGGAAGAGGCAGGTCAGTGCTGTTCACTCTAGGTCCTTTCGTTGGTGTATTCACTAAACATTTGTCTTCAGTAACTTATTTAATGCCCCAATGAATCAAACAAATATTATTCAATACTGTTCCTTTTTATAGCTCAGAGAAATGAAAGTCATTGTATAGATTAACGATTTGCCTGAGGTTCGGTCAAGCATTCAAACTTGAAACTTCTGACCCTCCTCTGTACTGCTGTATCCCTCCCACAGAAACATCTGGGATCGTGAGATTGTAAGAAATGTTGTCTAATTTTATTACAGAGAAGCAGCGAACATTTATTAAGTACTTGGTAGTATGCTTAGGACTTTCCCCGGATCATCTTGATTAATCCTCATAATAACCTAGTAAATTTTGTTTACATTTTATTTTATTTTTTATTATTCCCAATTTACAGATGAGGATACCAAGACTTGAGGTTAAGTAACTTGCTGTATGGACTGAATATGCCCCTTCAAAGTTTATTTATTGAAGCCTTAACCTCCAATGTGACTATATTTGAAGTTAGGATCTTTAAAGCGGTAATTAAGATTAAACAAGGTCATTAGGGTGGGGTCCCAATCCAATATAATTGGTGTCCTTATAAGAAGACAGAGACACACCCGGGAGGTCCACACAGAGAGAACAGGCCACGGGGGGACAGAGCAAGGAAGCAGCCAAAGGGCAGGGGTTGGGGGGGGTGGGGCTCAGGAGAAACCGAACCTGCAGATATCTTGAATCAGACTTTCAGACTCCAGAACTGTGAGGAAAATACATTTCTGTTGTTTAAGTCACCAGTCTGTGGTATTTGTGACAGCAGCCCTAACAGGCTTGCCCAAGGGTATGTAACCGGTTAGTGGTGGCATTGGATTATGGGCCTGGTCGGGGTGGCTCCAGAGTCCGAGCCCTGACCCACCTCTCTGCCTTACTTAAGGCACTGGGCACTTCTTAGTGGCTGGGTGTCACTGGCATGCAGACAGTAGGAGTCATAGGCATGGATGAGAGACCTCAGAGGAGTTATTCCATTTTTCTCGAGTGTAGGCTTCATAAGACCTGGTTGCTCGTGGGTCTTGTTCACCATCATTACTCTGGTGCCTGAGGCAGTGCTTGGTAATATAGAATAAGTGTAGATGCCTAATACGTATTTGTTGAATCAATGGAACATGAGAGAACTCAGAATGACAGAAAGACAGACGGGGGGCCTCAGACAGCCCTAAAGAACATGCACATTTCATGGGCAGGCAGAGAAGGAAAGGCCTGTGAGTGGACTTCGTCAGGATGCCTGAGTTTGGGTTTGATATACTAGCCAGCTGGGAGCCCTGGTAGGATTTAAGCACACGTGCACGCACGCACACACACACACACATGCACACATGCACGCACGCACACACACACATGATCTGCAAAGGTTGGAGGCTGAGCTGAAATCCCTATGTGGCGATGTGGACTGGGGTGCTGGAGGAGGAAACGGAAAGCACACAGGCCCTTGAGATGCCACACTTGCTAACAGGTGGCTGGTGGAGGAGGAGGGAGAAGAAGGAGGCAAAGACCAGTCCCAGGTATTTTCCCTGGGAGAAACTGAGGCCCACGGAGGCACGAGGTCTTGTTCAAAGTCTCAGAGTTCTCGTTATAGAAGTCTTCTATTTTTTTTCCTTATTATATGTATATTCTGTCAAGAGCTTAGAACCTTGGGCTGTGATTCGGTTTACACTTCTGGAGTGATAAATTTTGAGTTGTCAGTTCAGCCGAAGGAATATCAGTACTTGTACTTGACAACTTCTAAAAAACGTAATTAAAAATGAAACCGGTGACAGCACATGAAACAACGCATTTCCAAAGCCGACCTATCATTTTGGTCCCCAAAGCCATTTTGAATTTGAGCATTAGAAATGCATCTTTAAGCTTCCGTAGGGATACATACAAAGACTCTTTTCCAAATCTGAAGGATGAATTTAAAGTCTGCTGCAGAAAAACACCACAGAGAAAATTATAGAAAGCAGCTGGCCCTCTTACCAATTTCAGAGCAGGAAAAGAATGTCAGTGGAGCATAAAAAACGGCTCTCTTGCAAAAGAAAACATGACAACAGAATGTACTCCTTGCTGGGTCGCCCTTTGCAGTTGTTTTCTGCAGAGCACCGGGCAGAGACCGCGGGCTCGGCGTTGTTTTGACACCTTGCAAGTGGCTGGTCGTCTGCCAGAGGAAGTTGGAAACGAACTGACCAGCGTCACGCTTCCAGGTGGCACCGAAGCCACACTTTCTGCGCTGTTACAGTCATTTAATTCCCTACTGAATATTGAGTGGTGTTTTCAGTTCACAGGCCATTTGCTATGTCTTTCTGTTTCCTTTTTTTCGTTAGACACATTAAGAAAAAAAAGGCCACTCTGGAAGCACTCTTGCAAATTTGTGTTGAATAGTGAAGTGCACAATTGAAAATAACACAGCAAATAGCAATAAACATACTTTAACTGAAGACTGAGGCCATTGAGATGTTCACCTCAAGAGGAATTTGTAGAAGGCATCGAATGAGGACTTGCCAATAAAAGCAATGAGGCGATTAAAAAACTCTCCTAATTAATCTGGCATCCCAAGGGAGAGAATAGGAAGTGGTGTTATTTTAAAGCTTTTTATTGATGGTTTCTTTCGTCTTTGGTATTGCTGCAAAAGATAAAAGGAAAAGAAAAAAGGCTTATTATGGTTTTATGTCGATCATAAATTCAGTAGCTACCTGTACTTGACTCCTGAATCACAACATAATGTCAACTATCACACAGAACGCTGAAGGAGGAGAATAGTATTGAGTGAAGTGAACTAATTTATAGCACAGCCGTGTGGAAGAACCAGCGTCGGCAGCATTAACCTGTTCCTTCTCTTTGGGAGCGCATCTGCAACCTGTAATTAAGCAATTTTCATTTGTTTCTCTATTTCCTTTGTCATCACTAAATCACCGCACTTAGGGAACAAATTGACAAATTATGAAACACAGAAAAATGCTGGTTCAGTTGCAGAAGGAAATTTCCTCCCTCAAATTATGATGGATTTTGAGCTGATGGAACCATTTTGTTTCAGATATATTAGCATAAATCTTCAGCTGCAGTTGCTATAGTTCATTTTTATTCTGCCTGTGACTATTTGGCCCATAGATACTCATTTGTTTTCCGTGTCTGCTGTAGTTAGGTGTAATTGGATAAGGAAAAATAAAATGTATTTAAGTATTTACAACATTTTGAATTATAATCATTACATTTATTTTGCGCACTGTGTTAAATGCGTAGTATTTTGTTACAGTAAATAGGTTTCTACTAGTATTTTCAGTGAAGCTAGAGATTATGAGGTTTTAAATTTGATTTATGTTCAAGTAAAGGATCATGTTCTTTAATTCTCTATACCTATTAAACATATATACTATACAGTATATTTTATGCACACATATAAATTATGGAGGTGAAGTTTCTTAGACAAATGGAATTTTGAACTCTTATAAGACATAAGCAGAGAACTTTATAGTAGCCAAATAAACTTTTAAGATGGTCACTATCAACGTTTAAGTAGCCAGTTTAAACAATGTTAAGTACATGCCCATTTGATTTTTATGCATTTCTCTTTAAATATAACATTATTTTTGCTCATGTGGTTAAAGGTATTGTTATACTCGATGGAAAGAGTAAATTACTCGACTTGAAACTGAGGTGATCATGCCGATTCGGTTGAATGGGCATGTATTCATATCTGGATGGTTTTAGCAAAGTGTTCTTTCAGCCATGAAACAATAATATTTTCTTTGAAATGGTCAGCTAACCCCCGAGGATGCAAACAGGAAGCTGTATCTTGACCAAAACCCGCATCTCCCCTGTATGAAAAGCAATCCGTCCTGTAGGAGATTTGTAGTGTATTTTCCCTTACTTGGACTCATTCCAGGTGAGATAGATGCATGTTGCAGCCTGTTGCTTGGTTAGCACAGGGAGGGATCATCACACCGCTTTCATGTGTTTTCCAGACTTTATAGTCTATGAATTGCTGATTAGAAAAAAGGGCTTGTGAATCAAGTGCCATGTTTTCTTGTTTTACTCCTTCTCCATAACTTACATTTTGTGTGACTGGTAGCCAGTCACCTAATCCCTGGGTATTGAGTTTAGTCCGTAATTACAGTGTCAGTCCAGTTTTTCTGGCTTAGTTGAGGTCATCTCGGTATTGACTGTGTCCCTGGTGTATTTTAGGGACTGAGCTGGACTCCGGGAATCCAACATGTAGCAGACAGGGTCCCCACTCTGAGCTGTGTCGTTCTCATTGATTTCTGTGTGCTCTGCGTTCCAAATGCTCCGCACGTGTGAAGGCACAACTGCAGTACAGATGCTTGTAGACCGTGTGGTTAGCGGTAGACTGGCAGGGCGGTGCCGAGACTGCTCTGTACAGTGCTGATAGAACAGTATCTATCTACAGCGTTACCTTTGGTTTTTTGGTTGTCTGAGTTTTAGATTGACTAAACATGATTTATGAGTTAATAAAAGAGCCACAAGAGTGGTAAGAATAGTGACTTTTTAGACGGTTTCCTCTTTTTTTTTTTTCCTTCCCCAAGGGATGGTCTGGAGTGCCCTGAACACAATGAGGAAAAGTGAAAGACATATGGCATTTAAGTCTGCCCTTGCATTGCCCGAGTGCTGCATGCCAGTGTGTGAGTCCTGGATTGTGACACTTTTGTGCGGAAATGGTTTTCTACCTCATAAAGTTTGAAAACGCCTGAGAAGCATTTATTTGTAAAGGGGCCAGAAAAAATTTACTTCCCCTAACTTTCTTCAGCCTTTGTGGGTACAAGAGATTGCCCCAAGGAGGTGCACCTTTGTGCAGGCAGGCAGACAGGTGCAGTTTCGGGGTGAAGGGCTGTCTTTTCGTTGACGGGATGTAGTTTTATGAAGTTTCTTGTATTGCCCTAATATTTCTTATTTGTTGTGAGCATGGCCAGTGTAACGGAAAAGGTACCATTCTAGCTGAGGATTCAGAAGACTTTTTATTAATTCTGTGAGAGTCCAGGCCTGCCACTTACTGTCCTTGAATCTGTAAATCAGGGACAATTCTGCCTTCTTGGGATGTCTCATATGGTTGAGGTGAGGATCAGATGAAATATATGTGAAGGTACTTGGTGAGTTTTAAAGATTTACTCAAGTGTAAAGTTTTATGATTATGGGGACTATTTATGACTTAGGAGCAGGACATCAAGGTTAAATATTAAAGAAATCTTGAATCTACAATATAAAAAATGCAAAATACTATCTACAGTGTTCGTTGTCCACACCATACTCCTTGAAGCAGTAAAAACCAGCTCTGTATTGTCCCGTGTCTCTGTGTAGTGTGCACTGTACAGTTCAGGGAACGATCCCACACTGGCCTCTGGTGGATGGGCTACATAGTACATCTGCACATGACCTTCAGGCAAGGGTGTTTCATGTTCTTTGACAAAGATAAGGTACCAGATACTTCTTTTTTATTCTCAATTTTAAGATTCTGCTCCATCCATGGATCCTTTACATGGGGCTTTGCCTTAAGTAAAGATCCCCTGCTTAGTACAGTGCAGATTCCTGGGCATCAAGCCATAAATGCCGGTGTCGTAGCTCTGGTGCGCAGCCCAGGGACCTTGACATTCAGGTCACCTTTGAGAAATACACCCCAAATGAAATCAAGGAAGGGTGTGGGGAGATGTAGGAATTCCTCAAAATCCTGTGCTGCCGTAGATAGTGCGTTTTTCCAAGCAGAAGGACCAGAGCTTTTGTGGCGTTCTTTACGCTCTCCACTCAAGGGGTGACAACAGTCACTTTGCCAGAATTTTTCATTTCATGTCACCATTTCATGTTATTTAAAAGGCACTTTGACAGTGAAAAAATGTGATGGGTTACCGGAATAACTTTCCTGTGATTTTGCTAACCTCTGAGACAGGGGCTAGAATATGATAGTATATGGAATTTGAGGGGACTTTGGTTCAGCCTCCGTTCTGCCCCAAGCCTGAAGGATCGCTGTGCCTGTGGCCGTAGCCCAGCTGCTCCGGCACAGGGGAAGTCCTGCCGACTGCTGCTGTGGCTGGAGGACATTGTCTCTTTTTTCTTTTCGGGGGCACTTTGCCATTAGCAGGCACCCAGGCAAGAGTCTTGGGAGGCCACATGACCTATGGAGGCATCTTATTGACGTGGTTCCAGGAAATGCCCCTCCAATAATTTGATTGCTTTTAGTACTTTTTCTGCTGTGTATTTCACACATGAAGTTACTTTTATTCAAGTGTATAATTTTATGATTAGGATAACTGTGATTTAAAGAGGGACAGTAAAGTTAAGTTTTAAAGGAGTCTTGACTCTAAAATACAAAAAATGTGAATGTAAAATGTTATATATGTATATATATATATTTTTTTTCTTTTGTATTTCCAGAAAAGACTTTTTGGGAAAGAAGAGATACATGTAGGTATTCTCCCTCGGTTGAGGATTAGAAGGAAATGCTTTTTTATTTCTAAAAATAATTTTTTTTGGTCATAATAGGAAAATTAGAAAATACAGGGAGGCACCAACACACACACAACAGCAAAACAAAAAACATGCTCTTTCTACCCCAATAGAACTTTCAGCTGCCGTGTGGCCACTTGGACAAAGATGATATTTCCCAGTCTCCCTTGCAGTTAGGTATAGCCATCTGACTAAGTTTTTACCAATAAGAAATGAGGGGACTGATGTGTATAACTTCTGGACCATATTCTTTAAAGAAACATGCCCCGGACTTTTCTTTAAAAAATTCTTTTTCCCCTGCCTGGAAATAGGCAGTCATTAGAGCAGCTTCCTGGACCCAGAAATGGGACCATGTGCTGAGGATAGCAGAGCAGCCCGCCAGCCTTGACCCCTGATCATCGCATGGAACAGAGCCTGCCCCCGTCCTGAACTGTTCCCGGATGGAGAAAATAATTCTCGTCTCAGCTGCTTTATTTTGGCGCCTACTCGATAGAGTAGCTTAAACCAGGCCTTCACTAGTAACAGAGGGGAAGAGATGTGCACACTCTCTGCTTCTGTTTCTTCATCCTCTTGCTTGGAGTGAGGGAGTGGTGGCACATCATGGAGAGGAGGGTGGTGCCCTAGGGACAGAAAGATCAAAGGAGCCCAGGGTCTAGGATGACTGGAGCAGAACAACCACATTAGCCCCGAATTATCTATATTCGTATTATTGCATGAGGGAGAAATAAACTTCCATCTTATTCAAGCTATTATTACTTTGGGTGTCTATTTCATGTAGACAAACTATACCAAATTAAATTTTTAAAGATTTTATTTATTTATTTTTTGATAGAGGGGAAGGGAGGGAGAAAGAGAGGGAGAGACACATCAATGTGTAGTTGCCTCTCATGTGCCCCCTACTAGGGACCTGGCACACAACCTAGGCATGTGCCCTGGCTGGGAATTGAACTGGCAACCCCCTGGTTCTCAGGCCGGGGCTCAATCCACTGAGCCATACCAGCCAGCGCCAAATTAATTAATTAATAATACCATAATTTTGAGTTTTAGAGGTAAACTATTGATGAATTCATTCTTCATGAACTTTTTTCTGCTGATTATTTTGTATGCACATGTAATTATCAGTTAAGAACATGAGACTTGATCACAGTCAGGATTTGAATCTGAGCTAGGTGGTCTTAGGAAGATTATTAAAATCTCTGAGCTTCATGCCCTGACTGGTGTGTCTCAGTTGGTTGGGTGTCATCCCAAAAAGCAAAAGGTCACCAGTTCAATTCCTGGTCAGGACACATGCTTGGGTTGTGGGTTGGGTCCCTGCTTGGGGCGTGTGCTAGAGGCAAGTGAATCAGTGTTGCTCACGTCAGTGTTTCTCTCCCTCTTGTTCTCCCTTCCTTCCCCTCTTTCTAAAAAAATTAGCTATTTAAGAAATTAAAAAAAATCTCTGAGCTTCAGATTTATAATCTGTAAGATGGCTGTAATCACCTCTACCTCATGGACTTGTTATTAGGGTTAAATAATGACATATACACATATATGTATGTATACATACATACATGTTTTTATATTAACAGTACCTGAATTACATGAAAGCTTCGACTAAAGTTTTAAGACATGTTCAGGAAGTTTATTATAATTATTTTATAAAAGTGGAAATATACTATACATACTCCTTTTATAACTTGCTTTTACATGTGATGTTATATTATGGACATCTTCCCATGTCAATATATGTGTTTATTTAGCAATATTTTTAATAACTACATTATATTTGTGTGGATATGCCATAATTTATTTACCATCTTTTTTTGTTGGACACTTACTTCCAATTTTTAGCTGTTATTGATGATGCTACATTACATATCCTCATTTATTCAATAAATGTTTATTTATGTGCCAAATACTATTTACGTAAGTGAACAGAAGAGACCAAAAATCATTACCTTCAGGGAATTCGCATCCTAGATGGGGGAGACAGACAACACAATAAATGTGGTAAATTAAAAAAAAATCTTTGTTAGACAATAGCGGTTGTTCTGAGAAAGAAAAATATATAGACATAGAAATGCTGGCTGAAAGGTATGCAAAACATGATGCTTTTGTGGTTATAAAAAGTTTAGGGAATGGATTAATGTTTCTTATAGGCAGAGGTCATGTCTTAATACTTTCTTAACTCTTCTGGTCTCCAGCCTGGCACGGCGTCAGGTGCACCATGAGCTCACTAGTTGAAAGGTCTAGTGTCAGTCTACATCCCAGTCTGAATTGTTACATGTCCTCTGGAGTAGAGAATGAACATTTTCCCTTTCAGGGACAGCGAGTGAGTCCTGTTCTCCTCAGCTTACGTTGTAGTGTGAAGAGATAATAAAAAATTAAGGAGGGTGATTTCAGATACATTTGAAGAAAACAGGGCCAAGTAAAAGAAAGTGGTCAGATTCTAAAGCTGTGGCCACACCGAGAAGGTAGGTGATCGGAGCGGTAGCTTTAGTTCAGGTCTCCATCTCTCCCGCCACCTGAGTGTGGAAGGACGCTGGAGCACTTGTCCTTTGTTTTGATTTCATCACGTGTGGCACCGTGCGGAACTGGATTGGTGATCGTGGTCCTTGGGTCAAACTCAATATTAAAATCAAGGGGGCACGAAATGTAGCAACAATCCGGATGTCCATTAACTAGTGAATGGAGAGACAAAATGGGGTCTATTCATATCATGGGGTGAGTGTCGACAGCAAAAAAGAGGGGAGTACTAATACACACTGCGCATGGGTGGCCCTCGAAGATGTCATGCTGAGTAAAGCAGTCCTGTATGAAAGACCACACGTCACGACTCCATTTATGTGGATGTCTAGGAAAGGCAAACTCTAGCTGTGAAAACTAGGGTAGCAGGTCTGCCTGCGATTGGAGGTGGGGATGGGGAGTGACTGCAGATGAGCCCCAGGGACCTTTTTGGGGTAATGGAAATGACCTAAAAACTTAATTGTGGTGGTGGTGGCACGACTCCACATACACTAAAAATCATAGACTCTGCCCTTGTTACACCTCAGTGAAGCTGTGGCGTGGCGGAGGCACTGTTCATGGATTCTCCGGTCCTGCCCTTAAGTTCTTCATGGGATGAGCCTATGGCCTCCTGACTCTGGATTTGGCTCAAGATCGAGGAAGGTCCTGTTTGTTGTAAATATTTCCTATTAAGAAAAGCAATCATGCGTGCACAGACTTGCAAGGGTTAAGTAGATGAGGACTAGGGTACAAAAAGACATGAATGTTTTGGATGCAGCAAGGTCTCACCTTCCGTAGACAGTGTCACCAGCCCCTGCCACTCTTGTAAGGTTTCCGGGGGCCAAGGGGAGCTGTGCTGGAACTTGCTGCACCTGCTTCTACTCAGGGCCACCTCCCTTCTGTGGCCTTGACTGAATCAGTAGAGAAGGAGCTTGTCTTACAGGGTGATATGTGTGGCCTTCTGTGCCAAACTGGAACCCATTTGACAGGTTGCAAACATACCATGTTACTTACTTCCACCATCACAGAGATCGTGAAGGAAACAAAAAGTTACCTAAGGCATGCTGAATTAAGCCAAAAGAATAGCACAGACTGCAGTGGAAATAAAAGGCTATAATATTCAGAGGTATCTAGAGGGAGGGAACATAACCACTTGGCGATAATGTCTTCATTTCTGTTTCAGAAATGTAAAAAAACTCCCTTTGTGAGCTCTTTTTATCTTAAATCCACTGCTGAGGCTCCCCTCACTTCTCACCCCGACTGCTACGACAGTGTCTGTACTTTCTCCCTCCAGTATCTGAACCACTCTGCCCCAATGTGTCCACTTCATCCTAGAGCACAGCTCTGTGACTCCCGAGGACCTGGGTAAAGCCAGAATTTTCGTCAGATCCTTCAGTGTCAGCCCTGCTACGTGTCACTAAATGTAACTCCTGTCTTCCTGGCAAACTTGGTGCTTCTCCCTTGGGCTCTGTGCTTTCCCACCCTGGGGAGGGCTGGGGGCGGGGCTTTGCTCAGGCAAGTTTCCATTGCTGGGAGAACTCCCAGCCGTCTTCCCCTGTTGAAACTGGAGCTGTGTTTCAAAGCCCAGCTCAGAAGCCTTTTGTGATTTCCCAAACCGATCATGATTTTACACCACCATTTTCTGACTGTACTTTTCTTACAGCACGGGTGGCAAACACACACCTGTGGGCCCTCCACCTTGTTTTATCGGGATGGCACCTTATTTCTACCCTGTGGCAGCACTGAGCTCTCACTTAACTGTTAAGGAGTAGTTACATTTACACAGTCCTAAAATTACATTCAGTCCGTTGGAGGCAACCGTGAGGCTGATGTGGCCCCCAGTGAAAATGAGTTTGTCAGCCCTCTTATATCATCTGCCATAGCTGTGTTCCGTTTTGGTGGTTTGCATACCTGGCTTCACTTCTTATTTGTAACGTCTGGAAGGGTAGGACTGGCTCTTACCCATCTTTTTCACTCTGCACGTAGTTGATGCCCAGGATATACCTTTTGGATTGAATGAGTTGCCTAACTCAACTGCCACTCATATTTTCTTCCGGAATATAAACTTTCAGGAACTTTATACTATACATTTTTCCCTCTTTAAGTACCTAACCTCGGACATTTAAAAATTTCAGCTTACTGCCATTGTGTCCCTCATCTTAGGCCTTTGACACACGTTTTTCTGGACCTCGGTTGTGCATTTGTGTCTTGGCAGCTGGAGAGCCATGCCTGTGAATAATGAGTCAATTTTCACCCAGCCTCGGGGAAAGCGCAATTATTCCTGACGGCCTGGCTGAGGTAATCCTCTCCTCCCTGCGCCCTCTCAGTGAAGAACATAAAACAGTTGGAATTCAGAGCCCCACAAAGGGAATTTAGACAAAACATTTGTGTGCTCATTTTAGCTTCTTTGGATTTATTCTGATTTATGATTGATTGGTTTTTAAATTGCTTATTTAATCCTAACGACTGTCGCTCCAGGGGAGGCCACGTACCAACTAGCATGTGCTCAAGAAGCAGCTGAGGGCAGTAGTTTGACTGGACACATGAAGAGCAGGTATTACTGTCCAGAGGAGCAGCGCTCTGGGCCGGAGTGTAATGTGAACACAACCCCGTGACTTTCAAAGCACCCAGCCTCATTAGAGGCGTGATTGCTGATCCCCTGTTCTCTTTGCAGAAGGCTTTTTGCACCTGCCTGGTGTTGCACAGAACTTCCCCCTGTTAATTTTTTGTTCCTTCTGGCAACGTAGTCAGTATCACTTTGCAACTGAGGACATGCTCTTGATTTATATTGCTACTGACCGTGATGCAGAAGAACAGACCCGCTCAGGTGGCTGACAGGATTTGGCCGTGAATTCTGATGACGGTGCTGATGGTCTGTTGAAACTCTCCTGCGAGAGTGGCGATGCTTCTCAGCATGTGGACACGAGTTGGGCTTATGTATGGGTGATTTGAATTTTTAAAAAGTTTCCTTCAAAGTAGACTTTCTCAAAAGTGACCACTTTCATCTGGAGGCTATATAATCAATATATGATTGATATCTAATTTGTAAAAACATCAGTAGTTTCTACCTTTTGAAGGAGAGTAACGTTTTTATTTGACCTGAAATTAGACATTGTAGGTATAGCTGGTAGCCTTGTAAGGGAGCTCTGTTGCAAGCTTGTCTTTTGGGTCTAAAACAAATTTGAAATTCCATTACTTCAGAATAATGAAACCTTTAAAAAAAACCTATAGGAAAAAAAGCCTTTGTTTTATCTATATTGAAGTTTTGACTAGAAATACCCAAAGAAATGCTCTTTCAGGTCTCAGTAACCTATTTGTTCTCCGAAATATTGCTGTTAGATTTATAAAGTGTGTTATGTTTGACATGCATTTCAAGGCAAGGACCACGCGGGACAAGGTAAAAGAGTGGAGGGGCCTGAGGGGAGGCGGAAACGGAAGACGAGATGGACACGGGAGGGACGCATTGGCCCGGACACGAGGCTGACTCTCGGGGGCGGCGCCTGGGCCTTCATCGGGCTTCAGGCCCCTTCGGATTCACTTTGACATCATGATACTGAAAAAGAACTTCTTTCCTGTCTCATTCTGCCAACAGAATTAGTGTTCGTTGTATTTTTAATGGAAATGACACAAGCCTTGTAAGAAGCACTTCTGGGTCTTCAGAGTGATATGGTTTATATTGATGTGAGGTTTGGGAAGGAGACTTAAATGTTAGGTTTAATCACAGAGGGAACGAGGTGTTTTTTTTCCCAGAACCTTCTGGTTGTTGGCTTAAGAACGTCCAAACCTGTAAAGAATTCTTGTAAGAATTTCTTCAAGCCAAACTGATGACAACTGCCACGAAGCGAGGCCCCCAGTGCTCAGGGGAAGAGGATGTAACGGTTCGCAGTCTCCTTTATGCGTCTGGGGTCTGGGGGCTTCAGGCAGATGACAGGAAGGTGAGAGAAAGCGGGGCAGGGGCTGGATCACAGGGTATTGAGATCATGTGCTCTCTTGAGGGTGGTTATGCCTTTGAGGGACATTGCTCCTGGCATTTCAAAGGTGTGTTAACCTAGATGCACAAGAACAGTGGGCTGGGCTGGTTTAAACACCTTTTACCCAAGAAGTTATAGGTCTGGGAACAACTGCCCACTGTGATCTGTCCAGGTAGGAATTTGCACTTTACTGTGGCACCCCCTTTTTAAAATGAGAGGTTTATGTTTCCAAAAGGAAGACATTTTAAAAGTGTGAACAAGAAATTTTTATTAGATCTGAGTCCCTACCGGTAGTTCAACAGCAGCATCAGAGGCAGGGACTTCATTATATTTTGCTCTTTCTTCAGCAGGACTTTCATCTGCTTGTCTGTCAAATAACCTGGCTATTTTCTTGGAAATGGTAGAGGAGTACATTGTGTGATAGGAGAACAAATAGAACTTGTCCTTATGGAAAATCTATTTGACTATATGCTTTTCAAGCGTTCAAGTCAATAGACTATTACAGTAGTGTGCTGGGTACATAGTATTTCCTCAGTAAATACTGAATTTAGGTTGTTCAGGATTTAAAGGATAAGCAGGGAGAACAGAAACAATCACACGTCTTATTAGAAAAGAGCACTGCAGAGTGGCAGGTGGCCACAGGAAGTCTCGCTTCTAACTTTGATGAGGTTTGAGGAGCCCTTTCATTTGTCGGGTACTTCTCCTGTTTCCAAGCATTTTCAGGCCTGTCTCGCTCCATCCTGCTACCACTGCTTATCTTTGCCCTAGGAGAGATTTAGGGCACCTTCGTTGCTGTGAAACAGGAAGGAGTCAGGGAGACTAATAGTCCTGAGACTATTTCCCTCTCACTTCTCCGATCTTTTCATCTGCTGGCTCCTGAGACAGTGGGCAGTGTTCTTGTTCTGGAACAGCCTCGCGGGGCGTCTGCTGCTCCCTGCCTGCAGGCAAAACTGCAGTCAGAAGTTTGGTGGGAAAGGAAAGGGGCTGTTTATTTAAAGGCTGTCCAGTTTTGGGATAATGGCAGGCTTCTGCCTCAGAGCCCCACTCCCTTTAAAACACCCAAGACAAGTAGCCCTGCCACCCTCTGCCTGGCCAGACCTGTTTCAGGAAACACCTGGAATCACTTTTCCCACTGAAAAGTACTGTCCTTTGGGAAACGCAGGTGGTGATAGCATGCTCATCCAGGCTGCTAGGCAGGTTCCCGGTCACAGTTCGGCTCCAGGGGTCTCTCACTCGTCTGTGTGCGCCTGTGTGGAAGGGGGGCCTGGAATGCTCCCCGACGCATGGCCTCCAGGTCCCACCCACTCATGACCTTGGGTCTCCAGGGGCCCTAGCGAGGAGAGGGAAGAGAGTGCACGTTTCCCTGCACATTCTATTTTTAAAGGCCCGGCCTAGAAACCCATGCGTAACAGAGTGTCCAGTTTTTTTGACCATTGTGTGCTAATGTCCACCATGTTTGCAGCCCCTCAAGTTGTCATTGCCCCTCTTCTGGCCACCATTTTGCGGAAGGGGCAGAAGTTTCCTAGCCTCGCACATGCGTGTCGGCCTGAGGTGGGGTGTCGGGCCCCCACAGACCATGGGGGCTCTATGCAGGCTGTCACAAGCTGCTCAGCTGCTGGGGCAACACACTCAGTTCTCGCAGCCCCCTTGGCTTTGTTTACAGTTGCCCAGGGGCATTGGAGCCTAGCAAACCCCAGCTCCAATTTCAGTCCTGGGCTGCCCAGGGCAGTGCCTACAACCCCCTGCCTCCTGGGTGGGGGGAGATATTGGCTCGCTGGGTTTCTGCCCCACTCCCTAGCGGTCTGAGCAGACCCGCCTGCCTGTCTCTGCATTCTGAGCAACCCTCCGTGGCCTTGCTCACTGAGCACTCCCAGCACCCCCTGCAGCCAAGGCTAGTTCTTCACCTTGAGTTTCTCAGGATTTGTTCAGGCCAAAGGTAGGGGCTGCCTGTCCCAGTAGTAGCTGGTTAGGGGCCATGGGTGCTGGTGCTGGTGGCACTGCAGAGCGCTGGCCTGAGCTTGTGTCATTTGCTAATATAACCCCTTTACAGAGAAAGTGGTAAATTCAGTATTTGTGTTTGCCCTCCTGGCTTACTGAGTTCATGATTGTAGACTGGGTTGTCTTACCTCTGTTCCCCAACAGTGTGTCAATGTTAACATCCTTTAGACACCCCTACAAGTTTTAGTTCTACCAGCGACGGACATTCAGAAGCAAACCAGGGATTCTGACCCGGTGGCACCAGGCTAGGCTCATTGGAACAATGCGGATCTCCCCGGCGTGGACGCCACGCCCTCACAGCGCCGGAGCAAATGCGACGGGGTGCGGATGCGGCGGATGTCTCCTGACATTGTGTAACTTGTCTTTGCAGAGGGCGGTCATGTGACCAAGAGAGGCGCATTCGGAGCTAAGTCTTCCGAAAACATACCCACTTCAACACAGCGTTCTCGTGGAAGTGAACCGGATAATCACCGCCTTAGAAGTAAAGCCGCCTCTCTTCTTACTTCATCACGGAGTGCAGAAGAGGAGCAGGTGACACTGTCGCACACTTTCACAAACAGTCTGAGAAAAGGACATTCTGTCGGGATTTAAAAAATAGTTACGCTAAGGGACATTGGGCTGCTATTGAATCAATCACTGAGACTCCAAATTCTAGATGGAGTACTACCGGGATACTTTATCGAAAATCATTGTTACATTTCATGATTTCAACAGCCAGTGTTCATGGTGGTAACTTGGTTATCCCCAGTTGTTGTTAAAAACCTCTTAAGAATCTGCTGTCCACAGATTCTCCTTGAGGTTATTTATACATTTTTGGTTGTCCTCTACTTAGAATAAAAGAACTCCTTTTTACGTTTTCTGTGTAAAATGGGAGGTATTTTTACCTCCCAATGTATCCATTGAGAATGCATCTCTTTCGAGCTTGAAGCAGAAGCTAGTTGTCTTGTTTTTTCCGGGATTTGGTTAATGAATATTATATGCTCTCTCCCTGGCCCTCAAGACTTAATAGGCTGTAGTCATAGTCTCTTAGCTATGGTTTTTAACTGTCAAGGAATCTAAGTGAAAGTTATCCTACTTATTATTTTTATTTTATTTTATTTTTTAAAATATTTTGTTTATTTATTTTGAGAGAGACAGGAAGGGAGAAAGAGAGGGAAAGAAACTGTATGAGAGAAAGATCTATTACTTGCCTCTCACATGCCCCCAAGTGGGGACCCAGCCCACAACCTAGGCATGTGTCCTGATTGGGAATCGAACCCATGACCTTTGGGGTCACAGGCTAGTGCTCAATCCACTCAGCCACACCAGCCAGGGCCTTATTATTATTTTTAAAACAAAATTCACATTTTATTTAGGTTGAAATAAACTACCCAAAATTGATTTTCTTCATTAAAAATATAGCAGCAATATTTTCTGTATTTTTCCTTGGTAAACCACAAAACACATTTTTTGTAGGTTTTCCAGGTTTTGCGTGTTAATCAAGATGAGGCAGTTGATATAGTCATGGAAAACGTTCTATTTTTTAAGCCATTTAGGTTTCTGGTTTCTATTTCATTATGTTTTTCTTATGATATGATGGACAGAGTTGTGTTTGGGATTGTGGTTTTATACAAGGGAACCCAAATCTCTGCACCAGAAATGTATTTATATGTCGCAGAGGCTGTATGTGGAGGTGGTTATGTGACAATCCTCAGCGAATGCACTGTCTACTGGCAGCCTTCGGCAACTGGAATTATACTGTCTACTGAGTCTTTGACGGCGTGTCAGAGGCAAAGAATTGTTCAATGTCATTGTCTTCTAAAAATTGGAAAAAGTTGTATTAGCAGTCTCAGATTTGCCCTCCAAAGGTTCATTGGGATGGGCCGGGAGGTGGGGTAATGAGGTGGGGGCATTTCTGTTTTACTCGTGAGAAAAGTGAGGTTAAATAATCTACTTAGGTTACACTTTGGGTAAGTCTAGAGGATAGAAGTACAAGTCAGAGCCCTGGGCACCTATCCCCTATTCCCTGCCGTGATTTAGTGAATCTGGCTCATCACGCACAGCTAGTTAACGCAAACTGGAAGGGGACTTTTATTGTCAGAAGCGCTACAAGATCAGCTCCTCTTCTTCTAGTTGTTTCGTTTTCCCATCAGTATGCCTTCACTCTGTGTTTTAGATAGTGCTGGATGAAGGCCAGAGTGCTGGCAGCTCCTTTCAAGGTGATCTGAATCGGGCCGGAAAGGTGAAGGTAAGGTCTGATTTAATGTTTTTTTTTTTTTTTTCATGGCAAAAACCATAAAAACAAAAAAATCCCACAGGACTCATTTGCTGTCTCATAGAAGTTGGAGGATTTCAGCATATTTTGTCCTTATACTATTTTTTTTTTTAAATTGGTGTTTGAGTATATTAAACTAGCCACAACTGGCTGGGTTCCAGATCTTTTTCCCTCAAAACTTAATAAATGAACGGGTGCTCTGACAGAGAAACACGAGAAACTGAATCTAGTCCCCGGCATATACCATCAAGAGAAAGGACAGTATAACAGAGTCTCACATTTTAGTGCCGAACTGGCATATGGAAGGTCCATTTTTGCTGTCACTTGGATGCCAGGAAGTACCTGCAGTTATGTCCTTACGCTCACTGGAAGCTACCCTTTTTAATTCCTATGTAAGAGCTATGGCCTGGCAAATAGAGCTGAAAGAAGAAAGACCCAGGCTGTCTTTTGAATTCCAATGATGAGATCTCAATTTGCAATTTTAAGGTATTTTGTTATGCAGATATTTTAGGTCATAAGTATAAAAAGCATTTTGACATTATGCCTTTACTCCACTAGGTCTCCTTGGAGCCAGTGGTGAAATCATTTTCTTATTTACACTCTTTGATATTCACCGGAGATGAATTAATTCCTGTCTGAAATGTTACCATTTTGTTAATCTAAAATGTCTCATTGTCATTTTGTAGTGGAAAGCAGTATTCCAGGTGGAATAGTTTTTCATTGAAATGTTGCTTCTGTGTCTGTAAAGGTCATTTGCTCTGCTTTTTGCCTTTGAAGTGATTTTCAGTTTTATTTGTTTGGAAGAGAGAGCACTTGATTTTCTGGGCCCTGCTCACCTCTCTTGTGACTTACCTGGGTCAGGATGATTTTGTTTTGAATAAACCTTTCTCTCCCTTTATTAAAAAAATATTTTATTTATTTATTTTTAGAGAGAGGGGAAGGGAGGGAGAAACAGAGGGGAACATCAATTGGTTGCTTCTCCTATGTGCTCCGACCTGGGACCGAACCTGCAGCCCAGGCACGTGCTCTGACTGGGAGTGGAATCGAGCCTGTGACCCCTTGCTTTGCAGGACTATGTTCACCCCAGTGAGCCCCGCTGGTCAGGGCTCTCCTGCTTTCTTCAGTTTTTTTTCTCTCTGGCTCTTTAGAGTGAAAGCATGCTGTTGTGGGAGTAGCCAGACCCACCACCACTCTTTGCGTGAGCTTCGAAAGTAATAAAGCAGCAACGGTAACAACAACGGCCAGCAGACACACTGTCTCGGGGACTGTCTCGGTGGTTTTGTCTATTCTGGGATGGAATCTGGAACAAAGTCCCTTTTCAAAAACTCCCCAGATGGCTTTTTTTTCCTTTTCAGTATAAAGATCATGCTATGGTGCCTACAAAATCCAGGCCAACTTCCAAACTGCCTGCCTCTTTCAGAGTCTGCGGGAAAGCGACCTGGACACAAAGACCTTCTGCTAGGACTCAGAAGTTAATGAGAACATTGAATTCAGTGGCTCACTTGAGTGTTGTAGAAGGGGATTCATTGATTCTTAATTGCATTTTTTAGGTCTCATATGCATAAAAATAACATGAATCCTTTCCTAGGTAGATAACTTCCTAGCAGTAGAAGATTGGGATGTGGATGAAGAGACTGAGCCCCAGATGAACAAGGGTATGCCTCCTCTGCCCTCTCTGCTTCCTTTCGGCTCTGCTGGCCCTCTTTCTAGAAGCTACAAATAAGACTTCAGGAAGCTTCACACATTTTCTTTTCTGGCAGTCCTACCTCCACCTTCCCTGAAACAGGGAAAACCGGAGTTCTGCCATTTCTTTCTCAATAACACAGATTTCAGCTGAAAGGTCAAAGCCTGTTGAAGGTTGTAGAGTCTCAAATCTTAAATGAAATAAAGATGTCCCTCCCTCCCCTGCACTGATTTCTCTTATGCTTGATATTTGCATAATTGTTTCAAGCAAAGTCATTTCAGTTAAACCCAATTTCTTAGAAGCACAATGATGTAAATTGAGATTATTTTGGAATGATACATAAAACATCAATCATAAAAATCATAGCAGTATCAGAATTGATCATAAACTAAATAAAATTCAAATCTTTGCTTTTATAATTATTTATTAAATATGTAAACCAAACACTTAAGACTAAAAGTATATTGTAAATATTTCTTCTGGGGCATTTTCCCACGTGGCCTGGACTGGGAGAGGCTTAATGCGAGATTGTTGATGTTTATGTAAATGAGGCCTTTTTCCTTTGCTGGTGAACATTTCTGTGTAAGCATAGGTATCCATCCTTTTTTTTTGCTCAAAGAACCTTTGAGATATGTTCAAAATTAGGGTGACTTGCTTCGAAAACTCTCATTCCTAATTTAATAAGCAAGAATATTTCAAAGTCAATGTTGACTGTTTGGAAAGGGGTGGCTTCCACCAGGGTTTGGTGGTTGGCATTCAAGTGTTGCTTACCGTGTTTAGGTAGGCATAGACCTGGATCATGTCGTTGTTATTGTATGGGGGCTGGTCTATCATCAGACAGGAGTCAGAGGGGCTCTTTGTCTGGGGGGGGGCTCTCGGTAAATTAGTCGTTCAGACCCCCGCCCTGACTTCTCTGATTGGCTGAACCGAGGCCCTCTGGCGACTGGAAGCAACTGACATTTGTATTCTGCTTCCAAACACCCACTATTCTGTTGAAGGGTTTGATTATCAAGCACTCTATTAACCAGCGGACTTTGGAGATTTTTTCCCTTACTTGCTGGGTTCAAGTGAGATCAGAGATCCAAAGGAATCACATGGCCCCAGGGGAGGTTCTCTTAACTGTAATCCCCTAGGTTGCTCTGAATTTCTGTGTGGGAGCAGTTTACGGGCTCTGATTGGATTAGAAGGGATAGCTAAGGACTTACCAAGAGCCAAGTGTGTAGAGCAAGCACTCGGTTTTTGGGTTTTGGCTGACTCGGAGAAGGGCAGCTTGTCAAAAATGAACGTTCCTGGGTTCTGTGCCCAAGGGAGAAGATCTCTGGTGGCATCTAGCGATTTGTGCTTTGAGTCACGACCCCAGGCAGAGGTCATCTGTGGATGACACCTGAGACAAATAGTTCTGGTTTGCATGTAGTAAGTACAGTTGCAACATAAGATTAATTTTATAGGAGGGCACAAACATACACGGGTCGGGCATTTTTCCCTGTGGTTTTAACTTCTTGCTGCCTGCCAGTGATGAGGTCTACATCGTGACATAAACCTACTTAGCCCATGAATGTGATTTTCGTTATAGCCATCTCTTAAATTAGACCTTTTACCTTTTTCCATTGTTCTTCTTTGAACACATTTACAAGTTTCTTTTTAATCAGATCTATTCCTTTAGTTTAAAATTTTCATAAAAACCTCTCACTAGTACTTCCCTCCCAAGAAATCCGGTCACAGGCAGTCTTGCATTCATGCACAGCAGGCTGCGGAGGCCTGAGCCAGGTCTCAGTGGGCAGGAGTGGACTGGTCACGGCCTTCCCACAGGTGACATCATGTGAAAAGCCGAGGCTGAAGAGCAGCCTGGCCTTGCTGGTCTATCCCAATCACCAAACAGACCGTCAGGGCGTCACGGTTTTTACAGTGCACAGTCTGGGTCACTTAAAAGGGAAGAAGAAGTAGTTTGTGCCAAGGTGCATTTTAGTTTGGGCCCCATCTGTGTTATCCTCCAGGAATGCGAGCAGAAGGCAAATATTTATGTCAGATGGGAAATGTGACGTTTTAAATAGGCAAGTTGCGTGTATAATTTTGGCAGCCGAGAGGTTTACTGATTAGATTCCGTGGTTATTGTTTAAGCAACAGATTTGCCTAAGGAAATGAGGTGCATGTTGTTTTTCTACCACTGACCTCGTTTGCTCACCTTGTTTGCTTTTATAAATATTCTTCAAGACTGGGGCACACGATTCCTTCCCCGTCTTTGGCTTCTCGGTTGGCAGTGCAGGGGTCACAGCTTCTCGGAGAATCCTGCCCAGTGCAGGGCATCGGGCAGTCGTGGTTGCCAGGAAGTTTGGGGCCCAGTGTTTGTTTCACATCGAGGTAACCACTGTTTCTTCCTTTGAATCTGAAAGAAGGGAATTAGCCACCAGGGTAATCACCACGCTCCCCGGCTGTTATGCAGCAACATTGCTGTTTGGAGTAGGTGTGAGCTATGCTGAGGCCGTTGGAGTGGGAAGGCCCTTTTGTTCATCTTTGTTTATTTATTCCCCCTCAGGTGGCCCACCCTGTTCTCTGGCTGAGAGCCGTTGGCCGAAGAGACATTTTGAGGTCTAGTTCTCAGCATTACGAGTGGGCACCCAGAAAAACCCAGAATTTATTTATAAAAAATTGTGTATTTACTCCTACCTGTTTAAATTTCAGTCACCTTCAAAGTACTCTCTACTTGTTGCAATATACCTATCGAGGTGTTTTTTCCACTGTTCAAAACAGTTTTTGAACTTGTTGATTTTGATGCCTTTTAGTGCTTCTGCTGTTTTTTTGTTTCACCTCTTCCACATTGGCAAAACATTTCCCTTTGAGGACTTTTTTCATCCAAGAAAACAACAAAAAGTGTTGCCGGGGTAAGATCAGGTGAAGTGGGGTGGGGGGTAAAGCAGTCATGCTGTTTTTGGTCAAAAACTACTGAACACACGGCATGGTGTGGGCAGGTACATTTGGAAGTCACCATATGAAATGGTCAAACATGTTGAGTCTTCCAAAAAAATTCAGTGAAACCAAATGCAGCCTCTCATAACACCACCAGTTGGCACACTAATCCAAATGGGTTCCTAGAACACTCACCTAGAGGGGAAGGCTATGCTTCAAGGGGCCCACCCTCCAGAAGATAATTCTGTTTTCGGGGGTCCCCCCTCCTATACTGCTCTCTTAGCCAGTTCACATACTTATTCTGTGGTTGATGGTGTTGGACAAGAATAAGTGACTAATTCCTGCTCAGAGATTGGCAGTCTTACTTGATTTTCATTTTCTAGCTCTCTGGTATGCCCAGTTCCAATAAAGGCATCAGTCATCTCTCTCTTTTAAAAAATTCTTTCCTTATCTGTAACTTGAAGCAGCTTTATGCAGCTTATCACTGACCCGGGACTCTTACTCAACAAATATTTAGCAACTGTGATTGGTTCCCGGAATATGATAAAGAATAAAACAGATCTGGTGCCTGTTCTCATGAGATTCGTGGTTTATTGGGAGGACTGAACACTGACCAGATAATGACAAATGCATTACAAATTGTTCCAGATCTCATGAGAACATACATCTGGCAGGGGAACTTAAATTTGTGTGTGGGATCAGAAGAAACACTCCGAGAGCTTGTGATCTAAAGGGTGAGAACTTTAACTAGCTGAGGTGGGTGGAGTGAGGCTGAGGGAAGGGTGGGAGAGGACAGGAGCAGCACAAGGAACAGCGTGTGCAAAGGGCCTGAGCTAGGAGATGGCACAGTTCAGCCAACTTAGCAGTTTAGGGATTTCATTTCTTTTACACTTAACACTATTAAAATCATTCTTTCATCACCTTGAAGATCACTAAAAACACTAGGAGGGAAAATTCCTTGCTTCCAAATGTTCCCCTATCCCCCGTTCCTCTGTTTTTTAAATGTGCAAATGTACCCATTAAGGTCTAGCTTGAAAACCATGTCACTTACAAGGGCAAACCTGCTGCCCAGGCCCCGTGATTCCACGAGGAAGCTTTCACTTTATTCCTGAGAAGAGAACAGAACTGGGAAATAATTCTTCCCTCTCACAATTCCTATGCATATTTTTCCCCAAGGGAAGAGGAAGTCTTAGTCTAATCGGAGAGGTTGGACCAGGAAAGTACGTGTATGTGCGTCAGCCCTTTCGTCTCCTCCTTTGGGTTCGCGCTGTTTGGAGGGCAGAGGCTCTCTCTTCTGTGTCTGTGCCCTCGTCCTCATGACAGGCACGCTGTAGGCGGGGCCCAGGCCTGTCTTATGCATTAGGTCTTAACCTTCAAGACCACTTGAGGAGCTTTAAAAAATTACCAATACCTGGAGGTTCCTTTTCAGTGGCTTGGGCTGGGCCTTGCACATTGTCCATTTTTACAGCTCCCCGGAGGATTTTAAGGTGCAGTCGAGGCTGAGAACCGTTTGTAGTCGGAAGTCCGGAGGCGCTGCTCTCGAGCCCCTGCTCTAAGAGCTCTGCGGGTGTGAAGCGGTTCGCCCTGTGCACGGTTGCATGTACGGCAGCTCTGCAGGATTTCTCTAAGTGGGGACAGCTCGAGGTCTAGACTTGGGAGGAAAGCTTGGCAAATAAGAAGCCCAATTGTGACTGCAGGAAAAGCTCCATTTTTAAGTTCAGCTTCATGTATTATGAAGTTCCTATTTTGCTCCTCATCTTTCTGACTCCTGATTTATTTGTTTTCTATTTTGTGCTTGGAGGGTGGGCATATGATTTGTCATCACTGGCAGATGCCAGCCTCATCCGTGAGTAAGTCTGCCCTCATCTTCGCCACCACCTCCTCGGGGAGCAGTCCCGTTCTTCTTCTGTTCTTCCACTTTCTTTTGTTCTTTTTTTCCCCCAAAGTAGGTTTATGTTTATGTGTCTCTTGAACACTGCCTGTCATTTATACACGTGCTTCTGTACACACACACACATATATTTTCTAAAACTTTGTCTTTTAATTGGAGTGTTTAGTCCATTTACATGTAATGTGGTTGCTGATGCATTTGGCCTTAAAACTGTTCTCTTGCTGTTTTGTTTCTGCTTGTCCTGCCAGTTGTACGTTCTTTTTCTCTTGCCTGTTTTGTGTTATTATGTCACATCCCCGAATTTTTGCTGGGTAGAGAATTATAGGTTTGTAATTTCTTTATTTCAGTGTTTTAAAGATGTTACCCTACTCTTTTCTGGTCTTCATTGTTGAAAATTGGCAATCTGATCATTGTTCCTTTGCAGACAGGGTGGGTTTTTTCTCTCTCATTTGGCTGCTATTATGATTTTTTGTTTTTGTATTTTTAGTAATTTCACTATGCCTTGGTATTCTCTTGTTTGTATTGCTTACTTTTTAATGCTGTAGGAGATTGTGATTATAGCTTTTGGCTTGCTGGTTATTGACTAAGTACAGAAAGACAAATGGCATGAACACATAGTTTATAAATACTGAAAATTCTTACCATGTAGTTGAGAAAGAAGAGATTGAAATGTTTTCAGTCAGTCTTGCTGTTTAACATTAAGACTTATTTTTGGAGAGTTGCCTGACTCCACAATGCACATTGGCCAAAATAGTGGCATTTAGGTAAGAGGAAAACAGGCCCTTGGTAGTTTCAGAAACAACGGTTAAGATAAGATTAAGTTTCTTAAAGCTCAGTTTTAGAAAGTTTTAGACACTTCAGAAATTCCATTCCCCACCATTAATGAATGCCATCGTTCCCCCTCCTGGGAGAATGGGCGTATGTCAATAACCCACCCACGGTTCTAAAATGGCTAGAAGAGGCGGTAGCTTTCTTCTGAACTGTCTTACTAGGCTATTTGCCTCCGTGTTGGTTTTACTCTTCTTATGAATCTGTCCTCTTTAGAGTTAAGGCTGTTCAATTTTGTTCCGATTATTCTCTGATTGATATTTTTGTGTGGAAATCTTATCCCTGTAACAAACTTTAGTTTCTGAGGGTAAGGTAGACTCTTGATACTTGCTGTTCAGTTTAAAAGTTGAGCTGCAGGAAATTCGTTTCCTGTCTCCCAGTGTTTGTTGAGAATATCCTATGTATAATATCCTGTGTACAAGATGCTGCGTTAGGCACCCATCACGTGCGTTTGGGCATTTTGCTTTCACACTGAAGAAACTAACGGCAAGGAAAGTGTGGAGGATTCTGAGTCTGAAGGAATTGTTCCCATGGCAATAGAATTTTTATGAAAGAAAACATTCTTTCGAGAATATTAGAGAGGTGAAGAGGTTCAGCAAAGGAATTGCAGAGTTGTCCTCCTTGGTGCGTCATATTGTCAATCAGTCGTAAATAGCTCTGAAGGCGGAATTGATTCTTATCTTACACGTGGGCTCACGCTTGCACCGGCAAACAGCGGGTCTGGTTGGTGTCGGCTTTTACATTGAGATTCCCGGACCTTTTCCCTTTTGCCTTTGTTGTTGGCAGGCCCCTAACCAGGCTTGTACCAGTCCTGGGCAGTTACACCCAATTTGGCTTTGAACTTGTAAATAAGTATATTAGAAAGCCAATCTTTCCACCAGTCTTACTGAGTTTAAACATATTTTCTCTGGGAATAATATATTTAAGTGCCCTTAACACTGTCTAACCATGCTAATGTGCTATTGTAGTGACATTTCTTGGCCCTGAGTTTGGATGTATAATCTGATAGGTTTAAATAACATTTTTAATGAGAATGCTTATTTAAAAGGAGTTTGCTACGTGACATCATGGGCTTTGCAGACAGACAGACTGCCCACTCTGGTACTGTCCAGCTGTGGTGCCGTGAATGAGGTCAGTGCTAGAGCTCGTGCCTGTAAGATGGGGAATGAGAGAGCTGCGGGACTAGCCGAGCCAATAGTGCAGAAAATACGTCAGTTCGTAAGAGCTGGCTATTATTACTGTTTTTATTTCTGCTAGTTAATTAGGTCCTATTTTATGGTTTCAATAATTAATCATAGTACAACTGCCTTCTTCACCATCCCCCTACCCACACGCTCAGCTTCTAGGCTCTCTCTCTGTGTGTGCTCTGTTGCTGGAGTCGTGTGAAGTTTTAATTATGTTTTTTTGTGAAGGTGATATCACAATGGTGGTGAGAGATGTATTTCAAATCAGTTCCAGTTTTTGAATATTGAACTGTGCTCTGTCATCTCCCTATATATGCTGCCACTGGCAACAGCCAAGGCATGCCTCTTGGTGATTCATCACTTCCTCCGAGAGCATAGCATCTTCATGAGGGTCATCGCTGAGTAGCAGGCAGCATCATCCTGAGCCAGCTGCAAGTTACTGGCTACCTCCAGCAGCCCTTCTGGTCCTGCGGAAACTTAGGCTAAGGAGGAAACCTCTTGTGCTTCTTGTTTCCTGTCCTCCTCAAAGAAAGCTGCGGAAGAGCATCGGCTGTCTGTGGCGCTTCCACGGACTGTCCCACGTGCAGAAATAAGGGAGCACGTCCCCTTTTAGTGGGCCAGTTGATCAGAGAGCCAAGACTGGCTGTGGAACTCTTGCGATTGTGCCAGACGAGCCGGAAGCGCGGTGCGCCTTTGTTTGCAGGCGCTGAAAGTTAGACCGCGCGTTCTGGATGTGACGGGGCAGCTCGCTTTCTGCTGAGAGTTCACGTTCTTTCCTTCAGGCATCATTGTTCTTAATGTGTTTTTTTTGAAATATTGCCACGTCATTATGGGATGAAATCAACACTCTCTTTCCTTTCTCTTCACCCCCCAGGAAAATGAGGAAAAAATAGCATCTCCTTGCTTTGTTTTCCTGTAGAGGTAGAAATTGGGTTGAGAGGCGAGATGCATGAACAAGTTACTCCCAAACAATATTTCTCCCAGACCTTTCAGATAGAAAGTAACTTTGCAACAGTGAGATGAAACTAGATGCACTGAGGACTTCTGATTCTAGAAAGGGGAATCCCCGAGGCAAGCTCCCAGAGGAGGACAGGCATTGTGGGACGGACTTACTCTATTTGAGCCTATTTGCTTTATTCTTTTGACTATGATGGGCTTTAAGATGATTTAGTTCAAATATGGACTCAGTGAAAGGATCAAGTGAAATATTTTGAATCCAACAGATTTGCTGCTGCTGCCCGGAGAAGTGGAGAGAGACGTAAGCACCCGTGTCCCTTCGTATGTTCCCTCCGTGGCCCAGCCCCCGGCCCCCGGAGTCAAGCCAAGGCCCACGGTGAAAGGAGTGGATGAGCAAGACACGCACAGGGACGAGGTACTCCAAGGGGAATGCAGTCCGTCTCGAAACCGCCCGGCTGTGTAACTCGTCCTTGTGTAGAAATGCTACTAGACCTGTGTGCTTTTGCGTTTTTCTCAGATTTGGAAGAATTTAGAATTCAAGTTGCTTAATTGGGTCCCCTCACTGTCATCTATCTCTAATGTGTATATGTCTTTTTAAACACAGAGAGCCCTTATGTTTGTACGTGGAAACTATTTTTGTTTCATGAAGCATGCCGTGCTGCAGGCCAGTGCTACTGGGGACAGCGTGCCAGAAAGGACAGGAGGGTTTCTTATCTCGTTTTGTCCGAACCAGCCATTTCCCTCTCTATTATTGCTTCTAAGGTCCTATAAACATCTTGCAGTAGTTAAAGGAAGGCCAGGCTGCCACAGTAATTCAGTGGCTGGAGGAGATAGAAGTTCATTTATTTCGTGCAACAGCCTATGGAGGGTCTTTAACGTTAGCCAGTGGCTCGGGGCTCGTCGAGGTTCCTTCTCTGGGTCTCCACTCTGCCCAGGGCGTCATCCTCAGGTGCACGCTGCAGGTCTGGTCACCGTCCCACCTGGAGGGGCAGGGGAGGAGAGCACAGGACAGCCCGTTTCCCCAGGGCGTAGGACTCAGGACTCCAGTTCTGCTCACATTCCGTTGGCAGCCACTCAGTTATGTGCACAAGGGAGGCTGGGAAATGTCATCCAGCCGTTGGCTTCAGCAGCAGGTGGAGCGGAATCTCTGCTACGTGTTTTCTCTCCGAAATGCACAACTTGGAAGTCGTCTCTTGCCACCATTTCCAACTCTTCTGCACATACTTGGCACACGAGCACCAGCTGAGGCTGCTGGTGGTGCTGGACGTGACCTCTGCACCCTGTGTACCCAAGGGGGTCCTGCAGGCACCGAGGGAGTTCAGGGCCCTCTACTGTTGCTCCCTAATAAAGCCTTGGGAAGTTTCTCGGTTATTTCATCACCCAGTTACTCGTCTGTGCTCGTCACTCGTCGTGGAAGCAGTTGCTCGGTCAAAAGCAGTCCACATATTTCAATCTTGAATTACCCCTTTATCATAAAACTTTGCTCACTGATACCACAGATATATGTCCAGGATGCTTGTAGGCGTATGTTAAACCCCTAAAGCAGATAAACTGCCGGGGATAACCACTTTTCAGTGTGCTCTTTGAATGGAGGGGTGCTTTTCTGAGCAGTACGAAACTGCAGTTGTAAGGCCGTTTCTAGCGGGAGTCAGTTTCTTTCAAAAACTTCTGTTCTTGACTTCCATTGCAACCATACAAATTATTTGACCAGTTAGTGGTCGTGGCACCTTGTGCCATTATAGAACATTTTTATGAAGTGGTTTTACTTGATGGGTTAAAAAAACCTGAACGATTTCTGGAACCTATCAAATAGCCAGTAACATGCAATTTAAAACCCTGTATATGATTGTATCTTCAAAAGGAATATAAATTTCTTCCCAGAAAATGTGAACATTTTAAAATGTTGGAATCAAAATGATAGAAATGTTTTTTTTGTGTGTGTGTGTGTTAGCAAACTCATGAGATATAGATGAATAATTTTTACTTTTTTTTTTTTTTTAGATTTTATTTATTTACTTGTAGAGACAGGAAGGGAGAGAGAAAGAGAGGGAGAGAAACATTAGTGTACAGTTCCCTCCCATGTGCCACCTACTGGGGACATGGCCCGCAACTCAGCCATATGCCCTGACTGGGAATTGAACCGGCGACCCTTTGGTTTACAGGCTGGCACTCAGTCCACTGAGCCACACCAGCCAGGGCAACTTTTGCTGTTTTTTGAATATCCAGAGTAATATCTTGGTTTGGAATTTTATTTCTAACCACTGTTAGACAGACTTTTCAGAACTGTCTAGAATCACAGCGCTGTGCCAACTCTGCCGTGGCTTACTAGTATTAATCTTATTTTAAAGCACCCAATGCCAGAGAAAGGATATCAGCATCAATTTTCAGAAAATATGTCCTGGAAGGGCTGACCAAGGGTTAGAGTTACAGAGAGTTGTTTTCTGTGACTTCAGTCTCCAAAGATGAAAATGTATCTTGGATATCCTGACTTCCTGTATTGCCTAATAAGGACCCGTGCCTTGCCCTGGTCAGCGTGGCTCAGTTGGTTGGGGTATCGTCCTGTAAACCGAAGGGTCATGGGTTTGCTTCCAGGTCAGGGCACATGCCTAGGTCTTGGGTTCAGTCCCCAACTAAGGCATCTATGAGAGGCAGCTGATTGATGTTTCTCTCCCTCTCTCTCTACCTCCCTTCCACTCTCTCTGAAATCGGGAGCATGCTCTCAGGTGAGGATAAAAAGAAAAATGAATCCATGACTTCCTGATATGCACTGGGAGAATTAAAAATTTTTTTTTGTAATTTTATCATTGGTTATATACATGTGCATTTTCCTCCACTTTCTATTTGTGAATAACTGCTTCCCTTAGTTAATCTATTTAAAAATTTTTTTGTTTTCATCCTTACCTGAGGAAATACTCACTGATTTTAAGAGAGAGAGGGAGGGAGAGAGAGGGAGGGAGAAAGGGAGTGAGAGAGAGAGATACAGAGAGAGAGAGAGAGAGAGAGATGAACATCGATGTGAGAGAGAAACATCGATTGTTGCCTCCCGTACGTGCCCCACCAGGGACGGAACCGGCAACCTTTCGGTGCCCAGGGCGATGCTCCGAACCCTGAGCCCCGCCAGCCGGGGGAGATCATCTGTTCTGACGGAAAGAATTCACACTGGGAAGATGAAAATTGGTGGCTCCTTCTCCCCACCCTCAACCCATGGAAGACATCAGAAGAAATGGTAGTATGTCAGTGAGGGTTCTCCTGTTTTTCCAAGTCATTTTGGGACTTTAAAATTTTTCACCTATGTAGACAGTGTATTTACCATATTGCTCTGTAAGAGAGCCTGTGGCTAAATGCTGCTGTTATTGATTTGAGCATTTGTTCTGTTTTCTTTAATTGGCCTGTGTGGTGTTGTGAATGAAAACGACTCCTCTTGTAGCGGTCTCTCTTAGAAAAGTCATGTGAGCAATTTTAAGGAAACTAGCAGTTTTCTACCATTGCACACACTCTACTCTCCAAAAGGCTACAAAAAGGTTTCAATTAGATTTGAAATTAGACACCTGAAATCCACACACTTCTCTCAGCTCCTTGGGCAAAAATAACAAGTTAATAACTTAATTTGCAGTTGTTTTCTGTTTAACAGTGGGGGGTTTGGCATTCCCTGGCACAAATTCTTCTCTTTGAAATCAACCAGAATTTGAGTTTGTCATCTAAAAACCCCGGAGTCCTTTAGCTCAGGACCCTAAAGTGAACCTACCTTCAAAGAAGAGAATTCCCCAAGTGTGCCTCCGTAGCCAGCAGCTGAAACACTGGCCAAGTGGAATCGCTACATTACCGTATTTTGAAGCCGGTCTTTCTAGGGTCACAGTGGTATCTTCTGAGTTGCAGTGTGTGTCTAGTTTCATTTGAATTATGTAAGTTCCCCTTTAGCGAGTCTCTGCACTCACTCATTCACACATGTTGTCATAAGCTAACGTAATTAAAGTGCAAAATGTCGGAACTAGTGCTGAGGTCAGTGCTGTGGGTGCAGTGGACGTGCAGTGAACGTTGAAGGAACAAATAAACAAACAAGAAGCCTCACCACCTACAGGGAGCGGTTTCCTAGGACAATCGAATGGTTAGGGTAGGGCCGTTCTTTTCTTCTCTATTGGTTCATTTTGCTCAACATCTAAACCTGTTCAAGTCTCTCTGATGCTTAAAACAAAACAAAACAAAACAAAACAAAACAAAACAAAACAAAACAAAACAACAACCACCTTCTCTTTACTTTGGACCCTTCTTTGGCTACTGTCTGTTCTTTTGCCTCTCTCTTCATGGAGACTTTGGAAACCATTAGACTTGATTCTACTAATCTGCTTCTTTTTTCCCTCATTCCCTTTCAATATACTGAGAAATGTCCTTGGCTCCAGCCACGGGTGGTCTCCCTTCTCTGCACTCCCCAGCCTCTTTGTGTGTTTCTGACTGTTCTTCCCCTGCCTCGTTCCTCCACCCACCCCGGGGAGCTGCTCCTCAGGGATGCCTGCTGAGCCTCCGGCTCTTCCCACCAACATGCTGGGATCCATTTTCACCCATAGGACGACCTTTAATGCTCATGTCCCCCTGTCTCTCTAGCTCCAGGCTTTCGTCAGAGCTGCAGGTTTCTGTGTCTGACCGCTTGTTGATACTTCTGTCTGGATCCTGTTAGGAACCTACGGATCGTCCCTTGCCACATCCACATCAGTCATCAAGTGCTGCCAGTTTTACTCTCTGATGTTTCCAAATCTCTTCTGACACAGCCCCGATTTCGCTACGTCGTCTTGCCTGGACTGTTTCAGTGCGCTCCTGACTAGTATCCTGTCCCCAAAGCTGTCCTCTGTTTAGTCTTCAGAGTGTCCTGTCTAGACATAATCTCCAAGAGGGCAGGGCATCTCTCTATTTTGTACAGGTCTGTCTCTCTGGCACCGGTCTCATTGGAGGTGCTCAGTTAAAATTTGAATGAAGAAATTTATCTGAAATGCATAAGGTGACCAAGTACCTACCCTGCTTTCAAAGTATCTTTCAGTGACATTCATCGTCTCCAGGACAAGCAGCGTATGAGACCTGTCACGACCCGGCGCCATCTTCATTCCCCTCTGCCACTCTGCACCTTGCACTTGACACCCTGGTGGCACTGCACTGCTCAGAGCCACACAAGTGAAACGCAGCAGCTCATTTCTTTCGGCCTGCTCACGAGAACTCCCCTCGTCCGCAAATCCCTTCTTCCCTCAGCCTTGTTAACTAACATTACCATTTAAGATTCCGCTTAGATATCGCCTCTTCCAGGAAACGATGAGGCTTCATCTAGCGAGAGTGGCTAGTAAAAGTCTAAGCAGGTTTTAGTTAGATGTGTCAGGGCAGACTTCAAAATCTTTGCAGTGGGCACACGTGAGTATGGAAAGCCTGAAACTTGGCAGACATGCGGATGCCAGTCCTTTAACCAGGTGTAAAAGGGCAGCGCAAATCCCATTAGACTGATGGCTTGGGTAAAGATGGGACTTCTTCTGTCCCCAGTGGGGTCGCTTAGAATCGGCTCAGGATGGGGCCAGGCTTGCCCGTCTCAGTGCGTATCCCTGAGCCCAGTTGGAGACGGCTGGGACGCACATGCTCGGGAAACAACTGTGTATTTCTTCATTTGAGCTGCTCTCAGCAACTTCACCCCCTTGTTACTTTGTGGCGACTTGCTTCCTGCGTGCAGCTGCTCTTCTGTGCAGACAGCTGTGGTCTCATGTGGAGCCTGGCGTACTTCTTAAATGATATGCTCTGGGCTTTATTTAGCTGATGTAGAAAAGGTCTTTTCTCCCAAACAGCTATGACTTGTCTTAGCACTTCCAGTTTGATTTTTGCTGGCGTTTTTGTGAGAAGATGAAGCTTTATCTGAAGCAGATTAGTTTGGATTCAGATCTTGTTTCCCTTCCTTACTAATTGTGTAGTCTTGGGCAAGGCACTTAACCTTTCCGTGCATTGTGAATTGGGTAGTTTGAGGATTACTGCAAATGCCCATACGGTTCCTGGGGCTGGGGCTGGGCCTGGGCCTGGGTGGGAGCCTGTTCAGTGACAGCTCCCATTGTTACCTTTGTCAGGAGAGCACGCACTTTCTGCTGTAATGAACAGGGCCCTCACGAGTCTCTGAAGCCTGCTCTGTTGCTGGCTTTACCAAGAGAGGGTGACAGGTGACTGGGTGTTTGCTATCAACACTGCACACCGAACTGTGAGACTCAAGTTGCTGAGCAGACCGGAGATACCTACTTTCTAAGGTTGTGTTTTCCCCACCTTCAGTAACAGCACAGTTTCTGAGCTATATGCTCCATTTTCAGGAACATTGCAAAAACCACTCAGTGGGATCATTTTCTAGGCAAGAATATTCAAAGCTGATTACAGCTTCAGGGCTTTTTTTTCATTCTTGCATAAACCATAGTTTTCAATGATTTCAACACCCCCATTCATATTATAGAGCTATGCAGAGGTCCTGGATGACTTCATTGTGTCACACACCGTGTGCTTTTGGAGAGGCTTTTTAAGGAATGATACAATGAGACTTAAAACTTTCTCTTTTTGCTTATTGGAAAAATATGCCTCTTAAAATCTACGTTCTTTTAGGAAGTCTTTAAAACACAGATTATGAATAAATAGATAAAAGATTATTACATCTCTTTGCAGTTACTGTGACTGATAGATAAATTCTGTAATATTTCAAATATTCTTGGTAGAACAAAGGGATCCTAGACTTTTTAAGGTGATATTATGTGTTTCAATTCCTACTGTTATTGGCCCAGGAATTATAGGTATTATCTGAAGGAGCAGTGTATTAAGTGTAGAGTATTTTTAACTTTGAAAATTGTTTTATTGGTATGTCTTTTATAATAAATGATAAAAGTATATTCAAGGTTGATCAAAATCTTAAGATATGTTTTTCACACCTTAATGTGACTTAGTTTTTCCATGTGCCTCCAACCCTAACACTGCAAGTGGTAAAAATGGTACAAATGTGTGCAAGAGAGTCTTTCCGATTCTCACCGCGGGCAGAGTTAGTTCATGACATTCATTTAGAGTCAGATGGTGCAAATGGGGCACGTTAAGGTGCTTAAATTAGGTCAAATCAAATAATTGATTTTATTCCTTTACTTAAAAAGAGCTTAATCAGCCGAGGGAGCTAAAGTCTAAGAAAAGTTTAATGAAATGCGAATAGGGAATTTGTGTTTTCAGCTTCATCTTCGTGTACAGTGATGGCGAATGACTTCTCGCCTCTGTTGCCTCTTGCAGATGCTCGGGGATGAAGTTCAGCCCTTCCGTCTTGATGATGAATTCGACTACGACGCTGTGACGCTCACCCCCAAGTTCACTGCCGCAGAGATAGATGCCATCAAAAAACTATCTGAGAAGAAGCGAGAGAACACCGACACAGACTTGGAGGAACCCCGTGACTGATTCACCAGGACTTCTTCCTGTTTTTTATTTTGTTCTTATTCCAGCAGCAATAGAATAAAAGATAGACCTACTGTAACCCCTTTTGTGGAAACGTGTGTGCGCACTGATTTATCGGAGCTGTTTCTCTGTACGGAGGTGCCCCTAACAAGGCCCCAGCGCTCTGCACCCTCACGTAGCACCCCTCTGTCGGGTTGACGCCGCAGCCGGTGGCCAGCAGGGGCCATGGCAGTGCCAAGTGGGGACAGGAAGCAACACCTGCCGAAGGGTCTGTTTTGGTGAGATCACTGCATCTAGGTAACATGGGGTATTGAAACAAACATTGGAAACACCCCCCACCTTTTTGGGGGGTGAAGGACAGTCTCACACACAGAACGCGGTGCAGCACGTAGAGAAGAGTCGATCACGTGGGGAGGTCTCTGGCCCCAGCTGTTCAGACGTGTTGGGACGGATCTGAATGCTGAGAGGCTGGCCTGCTAGGATTGATTGGGAAAGGTTTCACTGAAACAAATCTGAGAATTGATTATGTGTCACATGTGAAATTCTTGTACTTTGCTGTTACCATTGTGACGATGTTATGAAGCACAAGTAATGATCTCTATCTGCAGAAACTTAAAATATAATTTGAAAAGGCAAGACATAGGGGAAACAACTGGAGAATGTAAAAACATATTATGAAGTGCTAATTGTGTAGAGGTCTCATAAATGTATTAAGAAAAGGAGAATAGATGGAGGAAGGCACAGGGGAGGGGGGAATAGTATGTATGCAGTAATTTTTACTACTGAAGGAATCAGTAACAAATCAAATGTACTTAGTCTTAATGAGTTTGCATATAGTCCTGTGCTTGTGTATGTGTGTATATATGTATTTATAAAAATGGCCATTCATATTCCTTACAAAAGAATGCTTTTGACTTACTGTTATGATGGAGTCAAGTGGTTTCTGCATCTATTTTTCTTGACCTGGTCAACAGACTTCCATCAAACACCCTTTATGTGCCAGGACAAAGGGGAGGGTAGAAGTGAATTAGACATGGTCTGATGTCGTGGGAAGAGAGATGAATATACACAAGTAACTGCAGCAGACCTGTGTTGTCCAATAGCATAGCCACCAGTAACTGCAGCAGACCTG
>PVIA01001341.1:0-156637 GCA_004024845.1 Tonatia bakeri | reverse complement strand
TCCAGTACATTTGGAGAACTTTGGTGTGTGCATCTTCACTTTTTTAGCTGTAAATGTTATGACATCTAAATACAGATAAATTATTTTTGATGACAACTTACTGTCTAAATTTAAAATATGCTGCAAATGTGAAATGTACATTGCATTTCAAAGGATAAGTGTGAAAAACTGTAGAATATCTTGTTATTTTTTTATATTACATGTTGAAGTGATAATATTTTGGATATACCTGATTAAATAAAATGTATTATTAAAATTCACCAATTTCTTGCGTAGAAGAAAGGGAGGGAGATGGGTCTGGAGGGGGTGGGGGGATGGGTGGGGAGAAAATACAGACAACTGTAATTGAACATCAATAAATAAACATTAAAAAACTCAACTTCCTTTTACCTTTTAAACAAGGCTCCTGGAACATTCACAGTTCTGCATGGGGCTTGCGTGCTTTCCCTCGTGGCTCTGCAGGAGAGGGTGCTCTGTGTTGTGAGAGCTTGTGTACCGAGAGCTCCTGGGGTGTGATTTAATCATCCTTGGAGATCTGGGCGGGGGCGGGGGGAGTCTTCACAGAGGAGGTGGCATTTGAGCTTGGTCAGGAAGAAATCAGGAGTTTTTGATTGCAAATGATTAGAATAGCTTGTCTGAGGAGATGATAGGAGCTCGAATTAAAGCAGCGTAATTGTAAGTGGGGGGCATGGATTTGATTAGAGATTTGGACGTAGAACTAGCAAGGATTGTTGACTGGTGCAGCGTGGGAATGAGAGGGCAGCTGGGAGCTGGGGAAGACGTTAGCATGCTGTCTGTGTAACACACCGACTCTAGACAACCATGTTGTGACATGGTTGTTCGCAGGACCAGAGACTCTTTTAGACTCCGTATACACACAGCATTTTGGTATTTTGAATAAAGGAAAGACTTCACCATAAATACATCTCAATTTTATGAACTTAAATCGTTTTCTAGTAGAAGAAACAAATCTATCTTTCTAAGTGCTTAGAAGGAATGATATTTTAGAGTCCCATTTCATTAACTAGGCTGGGTTGGTGGCCGGGGAATGCTACAATAGAGCATCCTGTCTAGAGTTGGCGCACTGCGTTTTGGTTTCATTCCTTTTGGCAATTTTTGATTCCTGCATTATTTGGGGCAATTGTGCATTACAGCAAAAGTGACACTGGAAAATGGGTCCCTTAAAGCCTTTCAATGAAATAGTTTTGTCTCCGTTGTACCGTTACTCTCGCCCTAACTAGCAGCTACTCCTCCATGACTTTCAGCTTTATGGATCCCTTGAATCGATGTAAATGGCTTGTTTTACGTTGGCTGGCAAACCCTAACCAAGTGCCTGTGGCAGAAGCCTGTGCTTACATTGATGGATAATGCTTCCGTGGATCCCGCAGCGCCTTCAGCGGTGAGACTGATGCCGAGTAGAAGGTGAGGAGACACACCTGTGTGTATGCACCAACGTGGGAGGTAAGAACACGAGAAATTTTAAAGTATCTTGAAATAATGTGGCATTTGCAACACAAACTAGCTGGAATACAGATGTCAACCCTGTCACACCAGTCCTATCTTGTTCAGGGTGGTGGCGTGCTGAACAATCAATCTTAGGCACAGAAAAAGTATTGATCTGGTGTTGAATCTCCTTAATTCCCTCATCAAGAATCTCCTGCCCCTCCCCAGGAATGAGGTAGACCTGTATCCTCATTTGGAAATAAAGAAGTTTTCCTATGTGTAGGTGACTGGGCAATGAAAATATGAAAAATGTGAAAAAATTTTCATTTGCTTGTTTCGTAGAAGTTAACAGTCAATGCGTATAGTGGCATGGGAAATGGTATGAAAGAGGCGGTCTTCCTGAGAGTTTTCTAGAAAAATACTGCTCATTATGAGGAAGAGAACTCCGTCCCTGACTGTGGCCTGTCCAGCGCTTACATGATGTGGCCACCGCTTCCCTCTCCACTCTCGTCACACTTTCATCCTCATTTTGCGTTACATTCTGGCCACTCTGTTTGTTTTCGGTTTTCACGCTCTCCACCTAGTTTCTGCCGCAGGGTCTTGACTCCCTCTCTCCTTTGTGCCTGGTCTTCCTCGGTCTTCGATGGCTGGCTCCTTCTCGTTCAGGTCTCAGGTGAAAAACAGCTCCCCAGAGTCTCCCTCTGGCACCCACCTAAGCCCTTTTCCACAACCCTTCTCCCTACCCCTGTGCGTTCCACCGCCCTGCCTGTCTTGTTCATGATCTGACTCTCATTAGAAGGTATGTGGCAAGAGGGCATGTCCTGAGGCTGTCCCTTCATTGCTGCCTGCCCAACACCCGAATAAAGTGCCTGGGATGAAGTGAGTGTTCAGTACATATTTACTGAACAGATGGAACTTCAAGTGTAAGTTTATTATACTGTTCGAAGAAACTGGGGTTCCGTTTCATCAGTTCAGTTGGGTTGGATATATATTGTGCACCTTTTATATTATTCAGGGCATATATAATTCTTAATCCCTAAACTCGTGATAATCTGAGGGCCTATGCAAATTTGGGAAGCCTAGGCTGACTGGATAGAACTGTTCCATGTTCAACGTGTTCTTTCTTTCCCTCATAACACCCCCATGGAGCACGGAAGGAATCTTGTTTCACGTGGGAACTTTGCTGTTCAATTGCTGTTTTGAAACCTTGCCATGACTTCTTGCATTAAAAATGCTACTCCAGGAGCGGCTCATGTGGTGCGATGCTGACACTGACAGTGCTGACTTTCTGCATTAAAAAGTGTGGACTGACGACTAAGGGAAAACTGCAAAGGGAAAAGAAAATGAGACTTGAAGAGTGAGGTGGGAAGAAGAAAAATTCCATTTTGGTAGCTCTCTGTAAAGCAGAATCTTTTATCCATTCATTCGAAAATGTCAATGCCCATAAGCGTCATCAAACTTGAGAGGTGGTTTTAAAGTCTGATTCCCCTGTGTTCTTTATATTGTGATTTATTCTGAGAGCACTGTTGGCTACAAGAGGGTTTTAAACAGAGGAGGGGCATGACCTGACTTACGGTTGAGGGGAGGCTGGTGGAAAGGGGGCAGTGCTGTATTGTACTGGGGGAGGTCACACTGGGTAGACGGGTGTGCAGGGCTGGGGTGAGAAGGACCTTCTTATTGTTTTCTCTCTGGCAGTTTACATCATCTTGTTATCCCTGGTGTTCTGAGAATGTGTGATATGTGTTGGCATAGGTCTATTTTCATCCTTTGTACTGGGCACTCAGTAGCCCTGTAGTCTGCAAACCTATGCCCTTCAATTCTAGGAAATTACTCTAAATTATTTTTATATGATTTTCTTCCTTTTATTGTCTCTTTTCTTGCTTTCTAGAGTGTTCACTTTTTGGATGTTGAACTTCTTAGATTGCTACTCTAGTGTTTTTTGTACTCTCTTCTCTCCCATTTTTTCTCTTTTTGCTCTCTTTTCTGAGATTTTTTTTTTTGCAACTTTGTCTTCCACATTTTTATTGCAATGAGTTATTTTCTTTTTTAAATTTAAGTTCATTTTTAAAATTGCAAAACAGTAAAGCCATTTTCATGCGATAAAGGACAAACACCAGAAAAAAAAAAAAACCCTTCTCTGCCAGAGTTGCATCAGGACCAAACTAAGAGCGAAGATAGTGTCTTATCCTTGATAATGCTAAGTGCAGTGCCTCTTGATGGGAATCAGCACTTGTGTTTACTATGTTGAATGAACAAATAAAGGAAGTGGAATGAGATGTCAAGAGATTTGTGCATGTTCTCTCATGTTGTAGAAAGCCTTGGATGTGACCACGTGGTAGCTAGGTGAGTTCTAGGACCCCTGACTCTCAGAGAGGGAAGAGATGCATTAGGGTGCTGGGTCTCCAGGTGGGGTGCCTCAAAAGCAGATCCATCTTTTCCTGATATTCTTGTTGCTGTTCATGGCGCCCCTCTGGTTGGCAGAGTCTGTTATCTTTACCTCTGCATTGTCTTTTGATTCTAGTATCTTCTCTGTGTTGATTCTAGTATCTTCTCTGCGTCCCCCTTGCCATTCTCCAAACCTTCATTTTTACTCGTTTCTCCCTGGGAGACTTCCTACTTTCCAGTTAATGCCTAGATGCCTCTCTTCTCTCAATTCTACCTTGTTTTATGCATTAATTTCATGTTAACCTTCAGGATGCTATCTTGTTTCAAAACTACAACTAGCTGCTCACTGTGTATTGAATTTTTGAAAACATCTCAGTTCAGCATTCAAGGCTCTATTCCCATGGACCCCTGCGATGCGGACAAAGCTGACAGCATGTGGCTCCTGAAGGTGGCCTTCCACCGTCATGCTTTTCTTCTCGTTGCTCCTTCCTTCCGGATGATCATCCTTTCTGTCCAGTCAGTGTCTGCTCATCCTTTAAGATGCCTGGGCTCACCTCCTTTGTGAAGCCTTTCCGATTCTCCCAACCAGCGGTAATTTCATCTTCCTTGGAACCTCGATATCATTGTGTGAGACTGTTGGTACTCACCACATTCTGTCGTGTGTCACAGTTGTTCACGTACATGTTTTCCCATCCAGCCCTGAGGGCAAGCACCAAGTCTTGCTCATTGTTACAACTTCAGTTATGTGCAGTCTCTTGCACTTTGTGGTTCTCATCACTGACTCCATTCACTTACAAAATCCAGGTGGAGTGCCACCAAAATAGATGGCATGCACATTTTTGTACTCAACTAATATTTATCTAGTGTCTTGTTTCTTTGTTACAGTTTATTATAGAAACAAATAATGTTATGATTCATTAGCCCATTGAATTTATGGTAAAGAAAGTAATGCAAAAATGTCTTCACGAGTTGCACTGGAATGATTTATTTTGTTAACAATCAGAAAAAAGTAATTCTATCCAGCACAAAAGTGGGAGGTAAAAAAGACCCAGATATATAATTCTAATGGAAGTAAATTTTGCAGGAAGGAATATAGAAATACATTTTAGTATGAAAATAATGGCAAGTCAGTAATAAAACTTAGGCCACATGATATATAATAATAATGCTTTTCATGTTTGTAAAGAATGTACAGTCTTTCTAGAAATGAACACCAGACAGACACTTTCTAGAGAGGGGTTTGGTGGCCTTGGTTCCACTTCGGATGGTGGTGGGTTGTCCCCATTGTGTGCACTTAAGATATTAAAAAAGTAAATCCATAACTCTCCAAATTGTATTAATATTGGTTATATTCTCTGAAGAACTTAGCATCAATTTTAGTTTAGACTGAGAAGTAATTTCAAGGACAGCTCATGCGTAAGTGGCGGTAATGGCGTCTAAAGTAAGTAGGGTGTTTAGCAACCAGGCAGGTAAAGACCACTGATTATTCTCATTCCCATCTTTTTTCCCCCTCAAAAATATTGGAATTATATACAGATTGGGACTTAAAAAACATGGCATCAGATATTTTTTTCCAAAAGTGATTTTCTAAATCCTTTGGGTCTAATTGCATTAGTGTCCCAGACTTGGAAAGGATTTAGCTTTGGAAAATAAAGGTCGGCTGGTTCCTGAAGAGACTTCGGCTCCTGAAGAATAGTTTATGCCTTTTAAAAAATGTTTTGATTCTAGTATCATTCTGTTATTGATGCATTGACTCTAATGATTTTTGATGAATATATATATATATATTTATGTATATACAAGTAAGTTTATATTATTTTTCAGTGACTCCAACTTATTTTCAAATCGAGTAAGTATCATAGATAGTTAGTCTGTATTACCTTTTTGTTTTGTTGAAACTGAGTTTGCTAACATTTCTCAGGAGTAAAAAGGTGCAGCATTTGTCTCTGTTCAGCTCTCTTCCCTTTTTCGGTTCTGGCCTGTGGGCTTTGCCTGTAGCATCTGTGTTTGTCTGCCCCAGTCCACGAGCAATGCATGCTGGGCGTTGTTTTGTGTTTAAACAGCTGAACACCTGGCTGCTCATATGCAGGTGCACAGGAACCTGGAGAGTGGATTTTAACTTAAGGCAGAGAAGAAAACATGCATGTTGTTGTGGATGAGGGCTTGTCGGACCTGAGATTCTTCTGTGTTCAAAAACTAATAAGGACATGTGTGTCCCTTACATGTCGGAGGCTTTGTAAAATGTTAGAGTGTTTCTGGAAAACTTTTACTTACATAATGTCTTCTGTATTTGCCAGTGTGAACGAGACCATTGTGTCTTATTTGATTATTGTTCTCCATTTGCAAAGATCATAGAGAGTGTTACAGAGTTGGTACCCAAGGCAATCGCTTCTCATTGTACTGAAATTAAGCTCTCATGTGCTTATGTCAACGAATTAATAGCCCCATGCTATCAGAATAGTTCAAATGAGAAGTGAAAATGAGAAAGCACATTTTGTGAAAAGTGTGCTTACATGTTCACTTTCCCCAAATCTGCCAGTCATGCCATCTTAAACAATAACTGGCCAAAGTAGAAAGTATGAAGAACATACTAAGTATCAGTTCAGTGTCACATGTTCAGCATCCTCTTAGGTGAGATGGGAGGGAAGGAAAAAATACTTGACAACATCACAGAGAGGCCAGCTTGACACGGGAGAGAGAAGTCGATGCCCAATCCCTGGGAGCCCAGTGGGGCCTTAGTAAGGCACTGGCTACGCGCATCGCTTCAGAGAGAGTATCGACCTTCAGTAGACTTTCTCTCTAAGAAGAGAAGTCAACAAACTTTCTTTATACTTTGTAAAAGTTGAGCTCAATGTTCTTTTGGGGAGAGACGGCTCATCTCGATGAAGTAGCACCAATAAGAAATAACTGTCTAAGTTTGCGTCTCCTTGCTTACCCCGCTCCACTGTGAGACACTTTGCTACACCACAGATGGCACATGTTCAGCTTGCGGTGGTGAAGGGTTGACATCAAAGGCAAAGAAACCCTTGAAATCCATCTCTCTCAGCCCACGAGAGCAGCTTCTCTCTATCACAGCGATGGAAGGCGGAGATAACAGGGGCATTCCCACCACTGCACTGTCTGTTGTGGGCAGCTGACAGTTAACGCAGGTGGGCGTAAGGGGCTGCCCTTCTTTTGAAGGTTGTCTCTTGAAGAGGAATGCTGCCTCTCTGGGATCGGTGCCCTGCTTTGGTCCATGAAGCTGCTTCTGAGAAGTAACCAGGTGGTGAATACCTGCCCAGGAAATCAGAAGTGGCTGTCAAGAGACCCCCCTAACATTCAAAAGCTGCCAGGCAACATGGTGAGTCTTTGCGAAGGGTGGCTTGTTTGAGGGGTCACCTTGATTTTTCCCCAGAGGTCAAATGACATTGCTGAGCAGCTGGCTCATCTCCGTTCTCCCATCAGCTAGAGGGTTGGAGGCCGAGTCTGCTCAACTTGGGCTGTGCACAGCTGAAGTACACAGGAAGAAAAGCAAGTGTTAATTGGGTCTGCCATTCACTAAGCAAACATCATTTCGTTTAAATTACACTGTGTTATTTTATTTTGACCCATGACCAAATGGAACTCATTGTAATACATTTTCCTTTACAAGATAGTTGGCTCATTAATAAAACCCTGGGAAGGAGACAAGGGTAAATAATGAAACTCCCACACATTAACACCATAATGTACTACAATATTTTTTCCTTCTTTTCATCAAAATCCTCCATGTAATTAAATCGCAAGTCGTCAGCAAACAGATCCCTCAGCAATAAGGGCTCTTATATTGCCCCTTGTTTGAACTGAATTAGTTATTTTTCATATTGCTAAGTAGCAGCGGAGCACAAACTTCTGCACAGCATTGAAAGATTTCCTGTAGAAAATAAATATTTATTAGGTGCTTGTGATACACAAGGCGCCAGCACTCTGGAGTTCCAGCACATCAGTCGGGGTGAAATAAAGGAGAGCGAGTAGGTGGTAAGGGGGAAACTCATGAAGGACATTGCAGGTAAGCTGAGACTGGAATGGCAAGGTGGAGCCAGGCTTGCGATGACCTGGAGAAAGAGAGTTCCTGGGTGAGCGAAGAGCGGGGAGAGAGACCCAAGGTGCGCATGCTCTTGGTGACTGGAGGGACGTACGGAAAGCCTGTGAGGCTGGAGTGCAGTGCGGGGAAAACAAAGGCTGACAATCAGTGGAGGCATCTAGAGACCGTATGACGTTGTCGGCCATGGCCAAGACTTGGATTCTAATCCCAGTGCCACGGGAAGCCATTGGGTTGTTTTTCTAAGGCCTTTGATGCGCTTTATATTTAAAGAGATCCTCTCTGCTGGATGTGGGTGAGTTGGGTCAAGGGAAGAAGCAGGGAGACCAGCCAAGGCTGGTGGTAGGTGATAGTGGCTTGGCTTGGGTGTCAGCGGGGAGGTGGAGACAAGTGGGTGGATTCAGGACCGTTCCTGGAGGTAAAGCTGATGAGACGTAATGAGGGCAATGAGGGCTTAGATATGGGGAAGGCCTGGGGATGAAAGGGGTCCTAGATGTCTTACTCTCCAGCCTTTTCTTCCCATCTTTGCGGGCTAAAGCCAACGTAAAGGAAAAAAAAAATGTGTTGAAAGGTGGTGGAGATTTGTCTGGAACTACCAAACTTAACACTCTGTGATATTACAGGAGGTTGGATTCTCAATTAAATATCATGGTCTCTCACTCAGATATGATACTTCTCAAGCCACGTTGCTATTTTCCCTCTTTTCAAGTAAAAAACCTACGGATTGTTTAATAATACTATCGCTTTGCAACAGCCCAGCCTCATTCCCATTCATCTCAGCATCTGAAAGAGGTTTGGAGCCAATCATGTAAACATCATTGGCGCCCACAGCACCTAGCGGCAGACGTAGTAGACATTGCCTGATAAATATCTGGAACTGACTTGGAGAGGGGTTCGGGGCAGTGCCACTCAGCCGGGGCTGCGTGGCCGTGTGGTTCTGTGAGCTGTTTGTTACGGGCCATTTGGAAGTGAAGAGTAAACATTTAGTAGCTTTTGTAGCAATTTGAAATTGCTGTAACATCCAAGAAGCATTTCCTTTTCCCAGTAATTTACTTGTATTACATTTTAGTAAATAATTGTAAATTAAAATAAACAAACAAAAAACCCTGGTTTTTCACCCCGGAGTAGTTTGAGAAGCATGCGCTGAGCACAGAGACGATGCCCACTGCCTTTTCAAGTGAGGAGAGTTGAGCGGTGACATGTGTGACAGGTGCAAGGCAGTGAGGGGACAGCGGTTCTTGCTCTTTCCTTGTCTGGCTTCCAATCACAAGTGGGTGGCGAGGAGCCCAGGACTCTCCTGACGTGTGGAACCTCTGTGGGTGCCTGGGAAGTGTAAACAAGAAGCTATTGGAGGAATTGAAAATTTGCATTATGGGGAAGCATGAAACTGAGCTGGAATAGGTGATTGAAGTCTCTATGTAGAGAGGACCAATTGTATCTATATCTCCTCCCAAGGAGTGCTCTATAAGCCGCTCCCAAGGGGCGATTTGAAATTGGTTTGGCCACTTCAGAAAGCCATGCAATTTGGAGTTGGAAGACACTTCTGAGACTGTTTAGTTCCATTCCCTGCTTTTACAGAGGAGGAGTGATATCCCAAGAATCTCCTTTGAGAAGAAAAAGTCCCAAGGGGTCTAGAAGCCGAAAAGAGAGGGCACGCGCCGCTCTTTCCCCCCCACCAACTGAGCCGGCGTGGTGGGTGGTTTTTCACAGGGCTCGTTTTTCAGCGTTGCGATCTCGATGAACTTTCTTCATAAATCCACATCTCTGTGAAATTGGAGCTTGTGAATCCATCTTTCGCCTCTTGTCTTGACATAGACCCAAGTTCTGTTTTGCTGTAAATTTGGGCTGGAAAAATACAACGGCGTGCTCCAGCAGCTTCGTCGACACATCTGTCCTTGGAATTGTGTGCCAAGAAAACATCACAAGGCGCCTTTCATGAGGAAACCAAGCAACAGATACCACTTGTCTGCACCCTCTAGACTCTCCTCCCGTAGGATTTTACAAACATTTAATTGTTTCATTGAGGGTCTTTGGAGGTTAATGGTAAGATGAGTTTTGGGGTCCAGAAAGAGCAGGGTTTGAGTTCAGTATACATTAGCTGAGTGACTGTGTAAATACTGTACCCTCTATGGGCTTAGCTTACTCTTTTAAAAAGGGGATAGTATTGCTTCACAGTGTTGTGAGGGTTAAAAGGGGTGACATGGGTAAAGCACCTAGTATGGTGCCTGGTGCGAAATACGGCGCTGGCCAAAAAGTCCATTTAGTTTTTTCCATAAAATAAAAGACACATATTTCATTTTCACCAATAACTTTATGGATTTGGATATTTTGAGTATGTCAGCTATCTTAGTTAATGTCTCAGTTTGATCACTATCAACTTCAACTAGTGCCCTTGACTGTGGAGCATCGTCCAGTGAGAAATCTCCAGCTGAAACTTCGCAAACCACTTTGGACATGTTTGATCAGTCACAGCACCTTCTCCATACACTGCACAAATCATTTCTTTGGTGTTTTTATCGTTCTTGAAATAATAAAGCATAATATGCTGAAAACATTGCATATTTTCTTCCACCTTCAATATTAAAATGGCTACACAAAAATTCACCAATTTTGATGTTTTTTTAAAAATGCTCTCCAATAAAGCAGCTGTCACAGTACAATGTGACGAAATTGTTTCGAATGAAGTTAAAGATAACTAAGCGCTGCTAATGTGATGGAAAAAACCCAACGAACTTCTTGGCCAGCCCGTAATTACTCATGCAGTGGTGGCGGGTGCAGGCAGACACTGCATCTGAAGAAGGGAGGTGCTCTGTGAGCACAAGCTTCTGTGGTCGAATATCCTTTCTTGGAATTCCAAATTCCACTTTAGAATACTGAGTGCTCTGAGAAACCCTGGAGTAAAGAAAAATCTTTCTGCTTCACCTCGTATGGAGCATTTCCCACACCTCACTGTCTCCTTTTCTTTTCCTCCTTCCTCCCTTCTGCCTTCCCTCCTCTCCTTTCCTTCACTATCCCCCCTTCCTCCTTCTTTCCCTCCTTTCCTGTCTGTCTTATTTCTTCCCCTCCACTTTCTTCCACTCCCTTCCCACTTTCTTCTATTCCTTCCCCCTTTCTTCTATTCTTCCCCATCTCTTCCTATTTCCCAGAACACCTGTAAGATTTTGCCTGCTTTGACTGAAGAATAGGAAGGCCTACTTTGGACATCTGAAAAATCCGACATGGACTCATCTAATGAAATCCCTATAGTTCATCATATTTATTTATTTATTTATTAAAAAAGATTCATTTATTTTTAGAGAGAGGGGAAGGGAGGGACAAACATCAATGTGTGGTTGTCTCTCACATGCCCCTACCTGGGAACCTGGCCCACAACCCAGGCCTGTGCCTCGATGGGGAAATCGAACCGGTGACCCTTTGGTTCGCAGACTGGTACCCGAACCACTGAGGCATACCAGCCAGGGCCATCATATTTAAATGAAAAAAAAAATTGCCTAGAGAATAACATCTAGTCTTATACTTTAGTCAATACTTCTGAAAGATAACTTTCTCTTTTGTGAAATAGCGTGAACCTGACTGGATTTTCTAGAGCAGAGTTTCTCAGACTTTCATGTGAATGCAATCCTCTAGGGCACTTGCTAACATACAGATTTTGATCTGACGGGCCTGGGGTGGTGGAGTCAGGTTACTCTGAAAAGCTCCTTGGTGATGTCCCTTATAAAAGCAAAAACTAGGGCGGGTGGAAATGGGAGGGAGGAGGGGAAGGCCGGGTGGGTGGGTTAGGATGGGAGTAAAAGAAAATTGTACGGCAACAATTAAAATAAAGTTAAAAAAAGCAAACTCTTAGGTCTCACCCTGGGTGTACTAAGTGAAAATATACACTTTAGTAAGAATCACAGTGATTCATATGCACTTAAAAGTTTGAGAAGCACTGGTCCGGATCAGGGTTACTCAAGTCTTAACCACACATTTTGGGCCCGGTAGTCCTTCTCATGGGAGCTGCCTTGTGCACTATGGGAGGCTTAGCTGCACCTCTGACTTCTACTCACTAGATGGCGGTAGCACGCCCCTTCCCATTGTGACAAGCAAACACTGTTCCAGGAGTTCACAAGCGGCCCTGGGGGGCAAAATTGGTGCCAGTTAAGAATGCTGGTCTTGATCCACCAAACTGTCTCATATTTCAGTCCCTCGGCCATTCGGAGATATTTTAAATAAGATAACCAAGTGTTAGACTCATTTGAAGTCAGATTGCCCACCGAGGTTCCCAGACCTGCTGCACATCAAAATCACGTGGGGGAGATTTGCAAATTCTGACTGATTGGCACTGGGGAAAGCTTAGAAACCTGTTTTGTTTTGTTTTGTTTTATTTTATTTTTTTAAATAAAGGCTATAATTTAGTTTTATGTAACACTTAACCTGTGCCAGGCACTGTTCCATTAGCTTTGCATACATTAACTCATTCAATCCTTATAAAACCCTACAAGGTAGGAGCAGGTGTTCTCTCTACTTTACAAACGAGGAAATCGAGCCTTAGAGTAACTTTTCAAGATCACAGAGTCAGCTATTGAAGACCGATGGGGAGGGAGGGGAGGTGTCTGCCTACGGGGACAGCACTTGGGAACAGTGTCCCAAGCGCTGGTGGCCCTGAGGACGGCTGGTAGGGGGATTGTACGTGTAGCCCAACTCTCTCACCCTCTGGGTGGTTATCCACCTAAGAACTTGAGAGACTGGCCCACTGCCATTTCCTCTATGCCAAAATTTCCCGTGTTCTTCATTTCATGTGGGCATAGCTTTCCATCGAGGGCATGTGGGCTGTTTTCCTTGGAAGTCCGACTGCACCCAGGGGCTTCTCCTGGCCCCCCGTCACCCACCACTCCTCAAAGAGCCTGGCTGCGGTCCGGCGAAAACTCACATCTTGCGTTTTCCAGTGAAATGGGGGAAATGGAAACAATGTATACTTCCTAGCGATGCTTTATGAGTGAAGAAACAGTAATTTTAAAAGATCTAGGGGTTGAAGTGATTAACATTAGTGTGATTGGCACAGTCCATCATGGATACTTTTTATTCTCACCTCACTTTGTGCCCAAGGATTGTATTGAAGCTCGGACTAATTATAGTGGTGAGAGCTGAGTGGTAGACCACATGAAAATGAGAAGAAATTTTTAAAAAGGCCTTAATGTAAAATTTTTCACTTAGGTCCAAACATCCAGGGATACAAGTTTCTAGGAATAGTTCCTAGACATATTTCTAGAAATCGAGCTGTTTAAAAAATTAGAGCTATCTTAAGGTAGCATTTACTATATTTTAGACATTATTATAAGCCTTTTAAATAAATTAACTTATTTCCTTTATGTCTCACCAACCCTACTGGTAGGGACTATTATTACTAGCATGTTACAGAGGAGAAAATGGAGGCTCAGAGAAGTTGTTTAACTTGCCCAGAGTCACACAGCTGGCAACTGGCAGAGGCGAATTTCTAGCCCAGGTGCTCTGGCTCCAGAGCGTGGGCTCTGAACCACTCACACTGACCATTGGTTGGGAGTGTATCAACTCACTGCGGTGACGCTGTTGGTAGCCCTGTACCAACCAGAGCTTGTCATTGTCTATGTCCCTCATTAATGAAAAAAGATGGGATAAAAGAGTGGTTAATAAATGCCCTCAGTTTGATTGGCAAGATCTTTCAGCACATGGACTTGTGGAGGTGTGGAGAAGTATATGACCAAAAGGAGCCTTAGCCGTGAAGATACTGGGCAAATGGGGTGGTCAGTGCTCGTGGTGCCATGATGTTGCCCTTCTGTTGTATTTCCAGATCAGACGGCGGGTGATTGGAGTGACTCAAGAGTCAGTATCAGGGCCGGGAAATTCTGGCATAGGGATTTGGAACCAAGGAAACCTCTTAGAAACCGACTTCGCCATGGAAGCAGCTGTGCCTACTGTCTAAATAAGGCTCTTACTTGGCTCTCCGCAGAGGGTCCCGATCCTCTTCATGGACGTGAATGTTGCAGGCAAACAGTTCCCCCGGCTCCCTAGAAAACTGGAGATGAACACACACAGCTGGCAGTTTCTCCTCCCCACTGCTCTCTCGCTCTAAGAGCTGCCAGTGATCTTGTCCTCACCTGGACTGAAATACACAGCTCCAAGCTTTATTGAAAGAAAGAAGGATCATGTTTTCATCATTCCTTTTGGCTTTCTTCTACATGTTCAGAAGTAGTCCGGGCCAGGGCTCCAGACCTTCTGAATGCAACCGCAGCAGCCATAGGCTCGTAAATTCACAGGGTGCCCCGCAGTGCCCCACAGCCTGGGAGCTGATTTTTGGTAGAAAGGGTGATCTCTTTTGAAGAAATATTTCAAAACTCTGCTGAGTTGAGATATTTTGGAAAACCTTGTCTTTTCGAATCCTCATTTAAAGCATAATAAAGATGTGAAAATCAATTAACTTCACATGTGAAAAAATTCCTCATATAGTTAATCTAACTTGACATAATTTCTTGATTATGTTTGGAAGTAAATTGCCTTGATTATACCTTGGATGGAAAGGAAAGTCTCTTAATTAATTTGAAACATGCTGTAGTGGTGCTGATTTGTCCCATAGAGTGATAAATTGTGTTGAAAGCAGTAAGTCTCTCTGATAGGAATGAAGTATACTGGGTTCTGATTTTATTTTTGGCCGAGTGAGGGACTCACAGCTCTGCCTTTTAAAGGGATAGATGGAAGAATCTGTGCCTTATTTGGAAGTCAGACTTTTGACTGATAATTTCCAAGAGCATTTTGCCAACCTCTCCTACTTTCTTCCTTAAAAAACAAAATAAAACAAAACAAAACAAAACAAAACAAATCACCGAGATTGTAAACTGAGACTCACTGACAGCTATAAAGTTTAGAACCCAGATAACTTGGAATGACAGAGCTGGCTAGCAAAATCACATAACAATATCTAATGGCTACTCTTTATTAAGAGAATCAGCTCACTTAATTTGAGCTGACTTTTAGTTGAGGAAATTTTGCAGAGAGGTTAAATAACCTTACTTAGTTTGCATTGTTGGCTAATGGTTAAGCCTGGATTTAAAGCCAAGTCTGTTTGATCCTGGATCTATACTGTTAATTGTTCAGGTGTTAGGATCTTAGGAATTGGGGGCTTTTTGTGTGATTAGTGGTGGGTACTAAATTGCTAAAATTAACCTCAATTTAAGTGGTATAAATAACAAAATATACCTTCTAAGGTCCATCAGGGGTGTCCAACTAATGGCCTGCGGTCGCGTGTGGCTCAGGATGGCTATGAATGCAGCCCAATACAAAATCGTAAATGTACTCATAACATTATGAGATTTTTTGTGACTATGTGTTACAATGTACTTAATGTGTGGCCCAAGACAACAAGTCTTCCACTGTGCCCCAGAGATGCCAGAAGTCTGGGCACCCCCTCATGATGTTTAGTTTAAAAGTGAGCTTTAATGCAGGAATTTAGATACCAAATAGCCTCTTGTTTCTTTTGCTCATGGTTACCTTAGAATGACCCTGTTTGAATTTAGGGTTGATACAAAATGTAATGCAATGAAAAGTATTATTGATATTTGTGATGGGGCCATTATTCATTGCTATTCTTCAAATGTAAGTAAAAGTATAGGAAATATTTGTTTCTATGATTTAGAGCACATTGTGTGTAAAAAAATAAATGTAACATGTCCAACGAGCAAATCTGAATATTTTACGGATGGAAAGAAACAGATAATGTGGATGAGGTGGGGTGGTGCCTTCACACCAATGTGCCTTTTCTTTGCTTTTTGCGTTCTCACTACTTGAAAATCACAGGAAAAGTCCTGAACGTGTGTGTGGTCTTAACAGAGAGCCACAGATTTAAAAGAAGACGTCTTAGCAAAAGCTCTCTAGGTGGCAGGAGGGTGTGCAGATGCAGGTGTATAACTAAGTGAGATGTTTACTGTATTTTGAAAAGTTGTTTGAACATCTTCCAAAACCTGTCATTGATTAATAGATGAGTTACATAATCCTCAGATGGAGAAATCAAGGCCTATCATAGTTAATTAATGGTGTTAGAGATTATTCAGGATATTCCAGAATTATCTCTCCTTCCTGATATTTAATTCATTTAAAAAAATTCAAGAGAACTAATAGCATTCAGATATATTTAATTCTAATACTAATTCCATGGTGAAATGCCACAGATATAATAAGTATTTAATACAGAAAACATGGAGTACACAAAAACCACACCAGTAAAACAGAACATCCTGCCAAGTTGGAAGTCCTCTTTACAAGGCAGAAGAGAAAGAAAATAGTCTTATTATTGAATGGGCGTTAAACCAGAGTGAGACCTGGGTCATAGGCAGCCCACTAACATTGCAGAGACAGAAAGAACTCTCGCTTTCCTGCGGGCCAGCAGTACAACCCACTGCATGCACGTCCCCAAGGTAACCAGTAACTCCCTCCTCAGGTAAGTGGACTTGACAGAACCATTTACCACGCAGCCCTTCCCAAATTTGCTGGGTAAAGGGGATGACATTCTGTGTTTGTTTAATTGCCTTTATATAAAGGAAAAGTCCTTCGAATAAACACATTTCTCGTGTGTTTATGGCAAGAGGTAGGTTTTTGAGAAGAATCCAGGAAGTTAGGCCCCATCTGCCCAGCACACTGAGAGATCGGAGCCCTCTCTTTCTTGATGACTGCACTTCAGAGAGACGGCTCCTAGGTCCTTGAGGAAACATTTCTGGATTATAAAATTGGCAAGAGCTTTATGTTAAATAAAAAAAACATTTTTTTGTTACCTTCCATGGCTGAAAGTTGTTTTAAAAGAAAGGCTATATTTGCTAGCAAGTAAAGAAGACCGGTCTTGGGGTGTGAAGTCTACACCGCCAGCAGCACGGGTGGATAGAGACCAGCCTGCCCATCTCCCAGAGTGTGACCCGCGTTTTTATACTTCGGGTAGGGGCCGGGGGTGGGGTGGTGGGGTGTAAAGATGGAATCCCTGGACAAATTTACATCAGCTGTAGACAAAGGGGATGCAGGTGAAGCCAGGCTAGTTTGGGGGTAGGTGTGGGGTCCAAGGAACAAGCGTTTGCTGGCTTGATTGGCTGTGGAGGAGTGCGGAAAGTTCATGTGTGAGTGAGAAGCAGGGTTCAAAGGTGCCTGGCTATTCTGTTTAGAATGACTGTGGAAATAGCCACGTGGAAGTGAATCCGAAGTCCCAGCACCCACTGCGAGTGTGAGCACTCTTCTGCCTGAGCCAGCCCGCAGCAATGCATAGGTCTGTCTCTTGCTCCCCCGCCGCTGTAATTTTAATTTAGAACATCTCAGAACTTCTTTTTCTTGTCACTAAGCTTTTAAAAAGATTTACATACATATCGAAGAGCTTATAAGTGACCAGTTTTTGAAAGTAAATGCCCAAAGAAAAAAGGGAGTAGTAGAAGGTCTCTTTTTATTTCTTTCACTGTAGGGAGAATTACTCCCCCCCCCCATTTCTAAATTTGTATTTACCCTTACATCAACAGTATCAACATCACCTAGGAACGTGAGAGATTTAAATTTCCAGACCCCAGCCCAGACCCATAGAACCGGAAACCCTGGGGATGGGGCCCTGTGATCAGTTTCCCTGGTGGTGTTGACGGCCCTCAAAGCTGGAGAATCTTTGCAGGGGACTGTTAGCCAGTCGACCAGCAGGCCCTAGGGAAGCTGGGGATGGAGAACGATCTGAGCTCACTGAAATAGTTATTTGCAGCTTGTGTGAGAGAGGCAGTCACCTGCTCGGCCAGCATGTTACCCTCAATTAATTGGCAAGAAATTAAGGTATCTGACGTAAAAGTATTAGATAAACTTGAGTCAAAATTTTGAAATCTGAATGACTTGCATAGTAGAGGGGAACAAAAACAAAAGCATGAGATACACAGGGGCTGGCAAAAGTAGGTTGACAGTTGTGAGTCCCACTGGGCCATGGTGACATTCTTCTGAGTTCATCAAGTGACTGTGATCATCATAACCTGCATGTCTGTTTCCATACGAACAGCTGTAAATCTACTTTTTTCCACCACTGTATAGCCCCCCCCCAACATTTATGTTCACTGGTCTCTATAGAGTGCATTCTCTAGTTTAATGTATGAAGAGTTCCCTGATTTTCTGGCAAATCACAAAATACCCAAATTCAGGAAAGCCATCAAAGACACAAAGGGAATGAGATAATTGAACAATTTTTTCACATGCCTTTCAGATGACCTTTTAGATGACCTTTCTTAAGGTCATCTGGCTTTTTACTGGGGCCAGATCTATTCTTTATCCATGCATCTAAATTTTGCATGCAAACTGGAATCATCTGAAGATTTATGTAGAGCCAGAATAGCAGCGGAGGCTCTGAGAACCATGGGTGGGGTGGGAACAGGGTGCCTTCAGAGTGTGAGCTCATGGGAGCAGCCTGGGCAGGACCCCACCTTCTCAGCAGGACCCCAGCCAGCAATGGGCAGCAGGGAGCAGAGCTTCTGAGACCGTGCTGCAGTTCTAGGGGCGGGAACGGAGATGGGTTATCTGGAGCAGTTTGGGACTTCCACATTTCAGGAGGCTGCCCTGAGTAGACAGCTTTTACACCTCAACTTTGACCCATTCCTGAAAGGCAACCCTAATAAGTTGGTTCTTGTGGCCACTGAGACAGACGATGCCATCATCCTCCCTCTGGAGCTCCTGGAGCCCCTGTGACGGGGTTGTCCCCAGTGTCCTGAGGCCAGGGCCCCCTCTACCCACAGGACATGCTGCAGCATAGCCTGGGGGACCGGGTGCTGCCGTGCAAGTCTTGCAAAGAACCTGGGATTGAGGACCTAGAATAGACAAGCAAGTATGAGCAGCTCCAGGTGAAATGCCGGGTGACGGGAAAATAATGGATGAGTCTCTCCTAATAGTATTATATTGTAGGGTAGGGTTTCAGCTTATAAACTTTGAGGGGGGGTCACAAACATTCAATCCATAAGAAGACTCATTTGCTGGAGAAACTCATCGAGCCGAAGACTAAGGAACACCAAAAGAATCCCTGATGAACTGATTTCAGAGGCAGAAAACAGTGATGTGGACATCACTGCTGGAGACTTCCTCTTCCTCCTCTTGTTCATCTGTCCATGTGACCCCGTCTGTCAGCTGGTCTCATAAAGCTGGAGAACCTTTGCAGGGAGTCTGTGCTTCCCTCCCTTGTTTTTTTTATCTCTTGGTAGAAATCTAAGTGATCTTAAAAAAAATTATATAAAATTAAGTATAAGATGTTTTGAGTTCTGAATGTTACACTTTTTCATGCTCTCTTTGGCTTTAAATGAAATGTTGATGCTAATCTTAAAAACACTCACAAAGCGAGAATGACACACTCACACACACACGATCCACAGTAACTACTGGCAAAACTCAGTTCTGTCTTTTCAGGTCTTCTTGCTATGAAAGTTGACCTAAAAAAACCCAACATCTACCATTCTCTTAAGAAGTCTTACTGAAGTTAAAGCAGACAGCACAAAGCACTTGTTGTAAGATTTGCTTTCTAGTGGACTAGATTTCACACATAAGAAGACTGCACAGGAACAAGACATTTTGCATAATATTTAATTAGTGGCTGTTTGCTCGGCAAAGACTTAGGTGACCCGTGAAATAATCAAAATAATTATGAGCACAGGTTGCATATGCGAAAGGGAGACCTGGTAGGTGCCTCACTAACCCCCTTCCCCGGCCAGGCTTATCCCCTAGGGAACTGCTGGTTCCTGACAACACGGGGGTCAAGTGTGCAGGTTGCTCCCTTCCTCTCTGCTTCAGTGCTTCTGTTACACGCAGCAGAGAGATTTAAAAAATGAAGACCCTCACAACAGAGGAGGGAGGGACTCAGGGGTTGGGAGGGTGCCTTTGGAACTGCCAACCAGAGCATTTACTGCCTCACACCACACAGGGGTGCAAGTCAGGTCTCACGGCCTGTTCCCGTGCCTGACCGTTAGACAGAAGGTTCCTTGAGGTTGTGCCACGGCTCACGTCTCTCCTGTTCTTCCCGCGGTGCTGTCCGTGAAGCTGAGCCTGTAGCAGCTACACAGCAAAAGAGCCGTGGTAGGACAGTGGGTGATGCTTTGAATTACTTTTGTTTTGCCTTCCTCTACATACCTCTTAGGATGGTTAACAGAGGGATGTGAAGAGAAAGAGTTGATATTCCAAGTTGGATATTTAAAGTAGCACATTTTGAGGCTCCCGTGAGATAGATCTTTGTCAAGACAGGAACAGAGACCCCAAACTCCTTTTGTTGCCCCAACCTCACCCCACAGATCAAGGGTAGGCCTCCGTGAATTACGGCTTATAGATTTTCTAATTACAGAGGCTGCTCCCTCTGACCAGGACAGGTAGGACACAAGACTTGGCATCCAGAGGAGAATAATTTGTTGAAGAAATGGAAAATTCACAAAATCCACCATCTACCTTTTCTGGCACGGGAGTGGGGGAGGGGTTGGGAGAAGAGAGGGAGAAGGAAATCGAGGAAATGGTGAGACTCAGGTTTTGATCTTCCTTCTGGGCCTGAGCCCTGGACATGGTGTGTGTGTGTGTGTGTGTGAGAGAGAGAGAGAGAGAGAGACAGAGAGAGAAAGAGAGAGAGAGAGAGAGAGAGAGACAGAGAGCGAGAGAGAAAGAGAGAGATATGCCAGCAGCGGCAGGTTTGGGACTCTGGGTGTAGATTTGTTCACAGAACCCCTTTGCAGCAACCTGCTGGCGGCTTCCTTAAAGGACTCAGGTTAGCACAGTCTGGTTAGGCCGTGAAGGACCCAGTGTTTCTGAACCCACCTTCATGCTGAAGCGACCTAAAAAGGGTCCTAGAGGGCCCCAGGGCCCCCAGGGCTGACCACAGAAGTTCGCAGAGCCTGACTGAGGATCCTGGCAGAAAGGGGTTGCTTCCCTGTGCAGGAGAGCTGGTGTTGCGGAGGACAGCGGGGCAGGGACCCCTGGCCAGGCCTCGGGGGCACGTCCATGTGTACCAGCAAAAGAACTGAGCTACGCCAGCCACAGGTTTTGGGGACACCAGCAGAATGTCCCTGCACGAGCTTGTGCCTCAGAAGTCCTCCGGGGGTCGGTGCAGCCTGGACCCCCTACCACGGATGCCAGTGGACATCCAGGGACCCCAGCAATTCCCCTTCTGCCCTCTTGAGGTCATATGAGCCACATCCTTCTTGGAAGGAGTCAGCCTAAGGAGGAGCAGGACAAGAGAGATCAGCCTCTGAAACGCTCAGCGTTTATCCAAATGATCCAAGCCGAGATGCGGTACCGAGAAAGACTAAATTACTAGGCTGGACAAACATTTCAATTTTTCCCCCTCCTGATATCGACTGGGTGAAGGCCTGTGAGGGAAACCAGATCAATTACAGAGGAATAAAAGGCTGTTTGTTCTTCTGTACATCTGAGTATAGCGTAAGTGAATATTGATCCGGCTACAGCGTATGTCTTATGTTTCTTAAAATTCATTAGGAACGAACATTTCCCAGCATCCTCTGTGCGCTCCAGAGGGAGCCCTGTGCTTGTGAAGGCGCCAGTGGCAGGCAGCACCTCCCAAGGTGGGGGCAATGCGGGAGGACGGACAAGCCTCCTGGCTGCTTCAGGTGAGCGTGGAGGAGCATGGGAGACCAGCACGACGTTTGACGAAAGCCACTGGCAAAGCAGACTCGAGCAATTACTCTCAGAAAAACCCCCTTCTCTGCCATCACAGGGCCATCACGGGAGTGGGCGTGCAATGCCAACTCCTCTCCAGGGATGAGGGGGAAAGCCATTTTGAATTTAACTTTTTAGGGTGGAAAACATCAAAACTCCCATAATGTGGCAGTGAATATGGGGGATGGAAAGAGATCCTCCATCCCCCATGCAAATAAGGAGCTTTTCCAGATACTAATAGTGTGCATTTAGCTTTGAAAGTAGCATTCAAGAAAACGCAGTTTTGAGAATTAGAAATAGCACGGATATGAAGGACCGAGCCGGGCCCCGGCATGCAGAGCGGTCCTTGATAACATGGGGACAGCTGTAAACATGTGGAGTGAGCAGATTGTTCCTGGGAGGAAGTGAAATCCAGCCCTCAGTCTTCAAGCAACACCAACGACAAGGCCAAAGTGTGTGAGAAGAGCTACCAAGTGACTCTTGTCCTCAGAAGCATGCTGGCTGGTTGTGGGGAGGTGGCTGCCATGTATTATTCTGTGCCAAGAACTTCACATCTTTTCATGCTCAAATAATGAACTTTTCCAGAAGCACCCTGAGTCCTCTTACCATCCCCGTGAAGTAGAGATTTAGGTACCGATCTGTTGATCGGGCTCCAAGTGCTCTGCCCGGGGCCCCAGATGGTGGGTGAGAAGGTCTGAGTTCAGATCCCGATCTGATTTCAGGCTGGTGCTCTTCCTGTGACACCTCACGGCCTCCTCTGGGGACCAGAGAGGACATCTCCCAGGGGGATCTGACCGTCGCACTTCGGCGAACAGCTGTCATTCATAAATTCATTAAATATCGGCTTTCCCTCCAGCATGGGGTGCAACAAGGGAGCTGGGACCATGTCTGTTTTGTGTATCATCTTCCTGATGACTCGTGACCCAGGCACGGCACACACCTGAGGTTTTTACTGGCCGGTGGCAAGCAGCCATCTGATGTTGGGGCCCTGAAGGTTCACACATTGCAGGAGCGGACGACTCTTCTTGGCAGATGAGTAAGCTTACTGGTATGTTGTTGATTCATTTAGAAAATGAATTCTATTTTTCCTGCAGTTACAGATGGTTTGTAAGATTCTTTGATATTTATACTAACTACAACCCCCTACATGATTCATAAAGGGGTAAGACATGCCAGAGAACAGGCAGGCCAACTGATGGAATGATCACTGTTAAGACTTTTCTGAATTTACCACATTTCCCCCCTTATTTTTCTTTTCCCTTTCTTTCAGGCCAGCATAAAACTTGGTTTCTAATGGTTGGAGGTGGGCTTTGTGAAACTTGGAGGGTCAGGACGGGAATGGAACCTGTGATTTGCACTTGGTAACACCCTTAAATGACCAGCAGCTGAGATGCAGGAATGGCATGGAAACTGATTAAGCTGCAGTCACGTGCTAACTACGAACAAGAAAGGAACAGAATGGGGAGAGAACAGACTAGGTATATTGAATAAGAGGTGAAAACGGAGTTTTTAAGGGTGACCTCATTACCCAGTTGCTACTGTGCTATCTGACTAATGCCTCACTTCCACCTGGAGACAGGTCTCCTCTCTCCTGTTCAGCTGACTTGTAAGCTGAACATGCAAAGGTTAAGCGTGTAGGGAAGCCTGGGCAGCAGTGCATCTATTTTAATGGGGTGGATATTATCTGTCTCATTCATTTTCACCTGGGAGCCACACGGTGGCAGTGTTGCATCATTCCTTGGGAACACGCAACCCACAGCCACACCAGGTAAAATTCAATTGCTAAGCAGTAAGTGGGGAGATGCAGGATGGTGCTGGTTTAACCAGCGAACATTATACTTGTATTTGGTACCACGGACTGTGTTTTCCATGATAAAATATAGCATGCTCCAGGAAAGGTAATACATTTTCATCCCTTGTTAGCACACTAGTGTAATCCAGGCAAATGATAACTGTGGACAGAGTCTGAATTCATCTTTGAGGGTTGGTTTTCCCCAAGATCAGACTAATTCATTTTAATTCATTTTATTTCACCCAGACAACACCTGCATGAGAAGAACATTTAGCGTCACAAAACAAACCACCCACCAACAAATAAGGAGCCCGTGGGAGGCCCCCACACTCTGTTGCCCAGCTTAGTTTGGACTTGCCACTTGAGCCCGATGGATTCTCCTGGAGGAAATTATTTTTAATATCAGCACAGCATCCCCATAAAAATTTCTTTTCAAAGCCACAAAATGTTCCTAAGCAAATTATTTAGTTGGGGATCTTCTTTTTCTTCATTAGGAAACAATCTCTGAGATTATGTTCAGGGTTGACTTTTTTCAGCAGATTCTTGAGCCCTCTGATTTCTCACTGTGTTTGGGGAAAAGAGACTAAAATGAAATTGCAGGGCGATCAAGGCCACTGGGTTTGGGACCTTGAGAAGTATGATGGACTTAGATTAAATACTGAACTGCTTGAGCAGGATGACAGCTAAGCGGGGGACGGGTAGGGGGTGGAGGGATTGAGCAAAAAGGATATAGGACTCAGGGACATGGACAACAGTGTGGTTATTTGGTGGGGGAGGGGGTATAAAAGGAGAAAAATGTATGAAAAAATACAATGAAGATTAAATAAAATACAAAAACCCCCCCTGAATTCCTTTCGGTGATTTTTAAGATGATGTCATAGGCGTTCGAACAGTTCACTCCAGAAAAGACTTGGGTGTATATGAGTTGCTTTGATGGAGAGGGTTAAGGGAAAGCAGGCCACTAGGTTAGTGGCTCTCAGATCACCTGGAGGGCTGTTTGAACAGTGCTGCTCCACCGCCCTACCTCCCGAGTTTCTGATTCAGTAGGTGTAGAGTAGGGCCTGAGAACTTGCACTTCTAACATGTTCCCAGGTGTAGTAAATGCTGTTGGTCCAAGGACCACACTTGGAGAACCTCTACGCAAGATCTATTTTTCTCAAAGGATTGTTCTCATTTAGGTGCTTTGCATAGGATGTTGAGAAACAGCCACTCAGTGGAATGAGTCAGTTGTTTTAGGGTCTAAGGATGTGAGTTCAAATACAAGGACCTGCATGAATGAGGGCAGTGACGTAACCTCCTAGACCTTACTTCATCATCCGAGGGTTTTTACTCAGATATCAAGATTTGAATCCTGGATCTGTGCATTTCTCTGGGACCTTGTGCAAATTTCTTAGCCACTCTGAGTCTCCTCATGGGTTGAAAAGAGAGTTCTTCATTTCAGAGTGGTTTTAGAAGTACAACATTTCATGTTAAGGGTTGCTGCTTTTCCCCTTTTATTTTTTCCCTCCTTAGTTGATTTGTGTACCTGCAAGCACTTTATGAAATATAAAACATCATAGGCATGTTAGTTAATATTTTACCGAAAAATTGCTTTGGGAGAAACCTTCCTGGGTCCCTTAGATGGTCTGTTTCCATTGACTAGCCTAGTTAGTCCAGATATATTGGCTACTTTTCTTTCCATAATCTCCCATTTCTTTTATTGAAATCACTGGACAAACCCAAAGTTGCAAGTGTAGTTCAGCTTGCAGGGAAAGCACTATGATGATTCCTGGAATCTTCTCCAGATTGGGTTGGTTAATGCTGCTTCCCTCTCTCTCCTCCTATTTTTAAAGATCTGAATAAAGACTCAAGAACTGGATGATGAAATGCAGCTTGGTTTAGAGAAGGGGGGTCAGCTGGGTGAGGGGACCTTTCCAGATCCCCTACTGGGTCCCAGGAGAGGCTGGTGCCCAGGCAGAATGTCCTGACTGGTTTCCACATTATGGCTGCATCCACTTGATGTCAGTATGACTTGTTATAAAGTGAAAAATAATTGGTCATATAAACGTTGATTTGAAGATGTTAAAGACCTACTTCTGTTTCTGCCTATAACTAGTTGCATAATCTTGGGTTAGTTATTTCCCTTCCTTGAGCCTCAGTTTCTCCATCTGCAAAAGAAGGGTTTGCATGAGGTTGGCTTCTTAAATAGCAGTCTGTCGATGGAATTCATGGACCACCCTGAACTCTAAATCTTGTGATTGTAAATTTTAATGGAGAGGAGACCCACAGGTTTTTGTGTGTGTGGGGGGGGGAGTGCTAAAAAGTGTAACCTTAGGTGTTACTGAAAATCATGCTCAAGTGTGGTCTTGCATCTCTGCCTGTGCTGCCAAATGACCTTTTGGACTAGGTTTTCCGTTATGCAAGTGACAGATCGACTAGCCCAGTTGGTAAGGTATCCAACCTGCTTATGAGTCATACCATTGAAGAAAATCAAGCTTTTAAGCATCGGCGAAAGAATGGAAAGAGATCAATGGCAAAGGAAAGAGAAAAAGTCATAGAAAGCCTTCTTCGTGAAATGTGGCAGCAGCCTTGGGAGTGCACCACTCTCTGTGGGCTACAGAAACTGGGCTTTATCGGAACACTTAGGATTGATCAGATTTAAAGCAATGGATACTCTCTAAATCAATTCGCATGAGACTGATGGATAAACTAGAATGCCAATAGGATTGTTTACCACCAGAGAGACCTCCTGCCTCTGCCTGGGTGGTTCTGAGCTGCATTGTTAATCAGTAGGCAGTTGAGTAAGGATTTAAAGCAAAAGGGTACAGATAGTTTTGGGGAGTTTTTCTTTTGGGTCAGGGCGAGGCCCCAGTGTGCCAATATCTTTGATTATGTTTCAGAAAAGGACCCGGTAGACCTTTTGCTTCCTCCTCCTATTTAGGGTTGATGTATTTGGTTTCCCGGTAGGTGGGCACACTTAATTCCAAGTTGTCTGGGGGCACGCTTCACTTTGTTCCCAGGCACTGCCTACAAAGCCAATTATTTCTGTTATTGAAAACATTCTTAAGGATCCTCATGTACAAGCACAGTGAAGCTGATGAGACATAGGGCGTGCTTCTCTGTTCATAACACCCTTTAGATTGTCTAATCTCATGTAACACAATGATGCATACCATTATTCTTGAGTTTCTATTAACTATTTCAATGAAACTGAGGCTTTTTTGCTCAGAAACACTTTGGATCAGTTGTTTTCACTATTAGAGCCTGTAGTTGTGAGAAGTCTCTCTCCTCGTTGCTGGCATCCTGTTTCCCGAGAGAGAAGGCTGCTCATTCCTTTACTAACTTGTGAGATGAGCAAATCTCTTACCAGTGTGGGGATAATCATCTTTACCCCCTGTGTCCCAAATAGGTGTATTGAAGCCATTAGGACACCCCTGCAGACACTTGCCTGCCTGAGCAGGCGTTTTGTAAATTAAATCAGTAGTTGTTATAGGATTATAAATATTCTGCCTTCCAGGGAGAGGTGCAGCATACACAGAAACTGCAGTTCTTAGCAAGCCAGCCCCATGTGGAAAAGCATGCATTTATACAAAATAGTCAACACATTCTCACTGTTCAAGATGAGCTCACCAATTTTCTCCTGAAATATATTATAATTTGATCTATCAAAAATTATTTACACAGAGCATGTCAGAAATATATACAGGGGCACACTGAGTTGGAATTCATGCTACCTCAGGCTTGGGATCGTAGAGATGCAAAATCAGAGACAGAACATTTTGGTAACTCCATTCTGCAGAATAGGATGTTAGCTACAGTCAGACTCCTCAACCTCTTATTTCCATGCAGTTGTCCATGATTTTATTCATGCCAAGCAGGTGGTAAAAGCATGAAGCTGGTGAGGCTTGCTATCTTGGACCCTTGCTGCCCTTTTGCCTTATTTCCCCACCTTGGTAATGGACTGGCCCTGACTACTGAGGTCATGGCCTCCAGGGACTCTCTCTTAATTCTCTGTAAATACCAGTGCCCGAGGAAGATGGTTACATTCATTTAGCCTTATCTAAGGCCTGAATGATTGACCATGGTTTGATATGTAATTTAGCCTATATGACACTTGCATTTTAATGGGAAAAAATCCCAAATGAATACATACAGGTTGTGTCGGGAGGGTGGCGGTGGGGGCCAGGATGTGCTTCTTGGGTCCTGGGAGAGCATATCCCATTAAATCAGACTTTGTATCATACATCTAAGCCTGTTCCTCTGCTTGTTTCTAACTGTGCAATTGATATAAATAACATAAAGGTTACTGCCACTCCTTTGAGATCAAGCATGCATTAATCTGTGGGGTTGTTTTATAGTAATTAAGTGATGAAACCTCTCTGAGGTTGGTGTGTATTTTGAAGACTTTCGTAGTTGATTAGCAGGGGAGTGAAGCTGAAGAGTTTAATCAACCACTAAATTGTTGGGTTCATTTATACTAGCATCATATTCGCTGTTATTAAAGGAAGAAAGGAGGGAGGGAAGGGAAGGAGAAGGGAAGGGAAAGGAAGAGAAAGGGAAGGGAAGGGGAAGGAGGAAGTAAGGAAGACTTCTGTTCATTGACATGTAGCAATGTGCTTTTTCAGTTTTGCTGCAGATTGGAGAAGATGAGTCCTTAGTTTTCTCAGTCCCACTCCCAGGCTATGCTGCAAACTGACTTCATGCAAAGGCCTCTGCTCACCTGGGGAGTGGCTGACGCTGATGAGTAGGCCAAAAGCAGACTTTCCATTAAGGGTAGAGCCAGTTGGCTTTGTCCCTAACCAGAACTTGCCGACTGCTCTCACTCAGCCATACTGTAATCATTTGTTCCCCAGTAACAAGGATGAAAGAATATGGGTGCGTCCATTATGGATCCACCCTAATGGAGGGAAGTATATCCAAGGTTAAGTCTGTTGATAGGATTGTAGTGCCGTCATTTCTGTGTGTGAAGAATAGCACCTCATTCCTCCGTCCCTCATTCACCCACTCATCAAATGTTCATTTCAACTCAGACTCTTTACTGGGCTTGCGGCGGAGGGAAGTATTAGAATTGATAAAACATGATTCCTGACCTCAAAAAAGCTTACTGTAAAGTGGGATAGAAAACCCCATGCTGTTTCCCATAGTGGCTGCACCAATCTACATTCCCAGAAATAGTGCCCCGGGGTTCCCTTTTTCCCACATCCTCTCCAACACCTGTTACCTCCCTCTCTCTCTCTCTCTCTCTCTCTCAATCTCTCTCTCTCTCTCTCTCTTTTTATCCTAGGAGATGTGAAGTAATATCTCATTGTGGTTTTGGTTTGCATTTTTCTGATAACTTAGTGATGTGGAGCACTTATTTATGTACCTGTTGAGCATTTTTATGTCTTCTTTGAAGAAATGTCTACTCAGGTCCTTTGCCCATTTATTTAATTGGGCTATTTGCTTTGGCTTTTGGGTCATAGGATTTCCTTGTACTTTTCATATGTCAAGCATATTTTAATAAGGTGATTTTTTTTAAAAAAGTAGGAGAAAGTCTATAACACTGGCTGTTAGAGCACTTTGTCATATACATTGTATTAAGTGAGCTCTGGGTGGGAACTGGTGGGAGAAGTTTGCTTGGCTGCTGAGAGGATGCGCTAAAAGATGGCAGGAAAGCAGAGTGCCCTAGAAGGGAGACAAACTTGTCTAAATAAAGGATGCATATCAAGAGTTCTAGTTGGTTTCCCATCTCTAAATTCCTGCAATGCTTGGATGTGGAATGATACAACTTAGCAATGAATTACAACCGATGCCGTAGTGAACAGTGGGAGTGCAAAGATGAGTAAGAGGGGTTCTTGTTCTCAAGGAGCTTGCAATTTCTTAGGAGACACAGATAACTAAACAAATAAGCGAAACTGCCAGTGTGGCCTGCTATCACCCAGCTATGTGTAAAAGCCACAGGGCTGTGTTCAGGACATTGCATGAAGGGTCTGGTGTAGAGGAATGATACGATTAGGTTTGGATTTTAGAAAGATCACAGCAGGCTGGAATCACATGCTGAAAGATCACAAGAGGATGGCATGGAGTGAAGCCAGCCTAGAATTGGAAAACCAGTGAGAAGGCAAACGCTCAATTGAAAAGGCAGGCGCGACGGAGCTACAAGTCTGACTCTATGGCATGGTGGGAAGCAACTGTGCCTTCTGAGTTCTGGAAATCTTGCTAAATCCTAGCATTGCCTCGGGCAACAGCCCCATCATTTAACCTCTGCTTTCCCTTTGGTCTCTGAGGAGTCCTCAGAAGTTCTGTTCTCTTCTCACTGCTATTCTAACCAGAGCATTGGCAGTAAGGGCTGGACACTGGCTCTGCAGTGAGAAGACAGAATAGGAATGGGGTGAGGGATAGGTGGAAGACAAGAGCCAGGGAGTGAGTGAGCTGTGGGTGGGTACTGATGGAAGAAGTTTCCACGAGGCTCCCAGGTGCTAGGGTGCTGGGAAGGATGCGAGGAAAAGAGAGCGTGGAATGTCCTGAATGGGGAACCAAGAGGAGAGTCCCTACATTTTACCACAGACCAGTTCTTGCTGGCCCTTCAAGCCAGATTCTATATTACCATAGTAGTAGTGTCAATTACAATAAATTATACAGCTCTCAGCACTTTAGGTATGCTAGTTCATTTAATGAGCATTACTTTATGAGGAAAGTGAAGCCCAAAGAGGTTAGAAACTTGTCTAAGGTGGAGTTAGTAAATAGCAGAGCTGGGCTTTGAACCTAGGCAGGCCGGCTCCAGGATCTGTGTGCTTATCACTGACCTATCTCCCAAAGTATTGGTAAGAGAGGATGAGTTTAGAAAACCATGAATTATGTCTGTTTCTTGTCCCAGAAATTTAATGTGAGTCATTCCAATTCTACAAAAAGGTCTGTCCAGAAAGTATCTAGCCGTACAATATGAAAAATATAGACATTTATTGAAGAAGATACAAGATCTAAGAAGTGCTGTACATAAGACGATGATGCCCCAGTCCCCTTCAAAGTAGGCACCTTGGGACCTCACACAGTTCTCTAAATCACTATTAGCTGCCCCGCCATATTGTCCTGAAATCTCTTCCCTTTCAAAGGTGATTTTAGTTTTGGGAAAAGCCAGAAGTCCAGGGCACAAAATCTGGGCTGTAGTAGGGGCTGAGTTGCCTGGGTGATTTGATGTTTTGCTAAAAAAACTCTGCACAATATGTGATGCATGAGAGGGTATGCTATTGTGATGAAGTTGACAATCATCAGTTCCCCACAGCGGTGGCCCTCTGAGTCATCTGAATAGTTTCCGTGGAGGAATGTTCAAGCTTAACACAAAATTTGATACAGATTCATTGCTCTACTTGTCCAGTCATTTTGAAAGCGATAGCCACACAGTACACAATCTCACTCAAGAGTGACTAGCGCCCCCACCGGCTAGTACAGTGGAGTCCTCATTGTTCACGCATGCACATCCCAGTCCACTCTCCTTGGCTGCCGGGCTACATCGATGTTGCATGAACTGTTCTCATTGTATTAACAACGGCTGGGCTTTTTCTGGACAGACCTTGCATGTTTAGTTTAAAGTACAGAAAGAGAGGGAAGGACATTGTCCTTGAGTCTACGATTTCCAGGAGACAGCAAGTGAGTGAGAATGGGGATCACCAGGAGCCAGAGGGTTCTGGGATGCCTCACGTGCTGGCTGAAGCTTTGGGTGCTGAACTGACTGCACCTGGGGAGCTGCTGCCTCGTTAGATCTGAAGGAGGTGTTATTGACCCTGTGCCTTTCTGCAGCAGCCTGCTCTTGGAAATGGTGGGCAGCTGAAGCCCAGATGACCCAAGGAATAGAGGCAACTGAGACCTAACCAAGGCATGGACCTGGAAGATGAAAAGGTGAGTGTTATTTGATATTGCATCTCCTGGGGCCACTTCAATGCCTGAGTTTTCAGACAGAATTGCGGCACACACACTTTTCTTTATTTTTAAAAGGTAGGACATTGATTGTTCTGGAGACAAGAAACTCACCTTAGCTATGAACTAATGCTCCAGTCGAATGTAGGGGTCAGGGTCTCCGAGGCTTCCTAACCCCTGGGTGATATTTTATAGCAATTACCTGTACAACAAGTTGCTATAGTTACCTATTGTTTATGCTTCAAGGGGAGAAATATCTAGGTAGGCTAGTTAGCAGGAGAGAAACAGGTGCTGAGGCATAGCAAAAGAAAAAAAAAAGAAGAGTAGGACATGCAGGAAAATATTTTCTCTCACATATCAACAAGTTTTAGTGCATCGACCACATTCACAGGCCAGAGAACAGGTGCCTATCTGCGCTCCCCCTTTTTATGGACGTCACCCCAGTTCACAGGGGCATCCCAGGCAGTCGTGTTTGATATAGGTGATCACATCACCATGGTCGTAGCTTACTGGACCACGGTGACCCAAGCTGGGACAGTCAGGTTCTCTGCCGCGGAAGTTGGTGCTGGCGTGAGAGTTGTCTTCTTCCTTTGGATGACGGTGGTGATTGTTGTTATTAGCACTGACTGGCACGTTCCTGTTACTTGTCACTAAAAACTTATACTCTGCTCTAATATAGGTTATCTTCAGTACCCCCTTTATGGGCTGAATTGTGTCCCCACCCCTCAATTCATACGTTGAATTGCTAACACTCAGGACCTCAGAATGTGACTGTATTTGAATTTAGGGTCTTCAAGAGGTAATGGGGTTAAAGTGAGATCTTTAGGGTGGGCTCTATCCCAATGTGACTAATCCAGTAAGGAGAGATTAGAACACAGACACACACACACAGAGAAGACCCTGGGAAGACGCAGGGAGAAGGGAGCCATCGACAAGCCCAAGACGGTCCTCAGGAGAAGCCACACTTTCTGATACTTGGATCTTGAGCTCTTAGCCTTCAGATTTGTGAGAAAATAAACTTCTGCCCTTTATGACATCCTGTGTGTGGCCCTTTGTAATGGTAGCCCTGGCAGACGAATACAAGCACTTTCCAAGGTATGAGGCTACAATTCCTCCCCGCTCTGCCCCCGACAAGGAAAACTCAATAATGGAGTAACTGCTGGTTCTTTTCTTAATGGTGATCCTTAAAGACAACAGCAAAGGGATCTTTCACCTTGGCTGAAATGTGAGCCAATACCTGGCATTCAAGGACCTTGAAGGGAGACAGCTCTAGAGAAATACGTCTTCTTAATGTTCCTGTTTGGCTTCAATTAAAAGTGTTCAGCTTCATGTCTTCCCAAGGAAAGGCGTCTAAGCTTTAATTTTATGTGGGAAAATGATTGTGTTTCACTAATTGGAATGAATGGGAACTCATAATTTCATTCCTTTAAACTTGGCTGAAAACAAAGCTACTGTTACAGGAAGTACCTGGGCTTACAGATTCTTCTCATTGCCCTTGAGGTCTGAGGTCAGTGTATGCAAAGGCTTTTTCATCGATTATTATCAGATTAGAAAATTATGTAGTGAAAAATGTCCAGGACTTACTTTTAATCAGGACAAGGTGTTTAGGGAAATGCTATGGAGATTAACAAAAAAAAAAAAGTGGAGAGGAAAGGTGAAGGCCAAGAGCGACTAGGAAAAGAAAAAGATGTTGATTTAATTGAACTAGCATGGTGTTTAAAAGGTCACCGAGCAGAGACGAACGGGAGTAGTTGGTAGACTCAGATAACACAAAATGTGCAACTAGAAATAGGTGCCAAAAGAATTCTGGCGTTTGAGGCAGTTTCCCTGGAAGGGAGCAGAGGAGAGGAACTTTGGTGCATTTGGTGATGCTCTGGTTTCTGTGGAGTAGCATCAGCCAGCCCTGGAACAGTCCTGGCAAAGATGTGTCAACTCTGATGCAGCTCAGAATATTTGCTACGTTACCTCCCAGGAGGATTGTGTTGAGATAGAGTCTGGGTTGCATTCAGATTCAGTTGGAAAAGGTATCAATCAGGGATTATCAATGGATGCCGTCAGGGACACCAAAAGTCACAAACTGATGGCCCATGGGACAAATGAGACCTGGGATAGGTTTTGTTTGGCCCAAGTGGACTTCTTCCTTTTTTTAAAAGATTTTATGTATTTGTTTTTAGAGAAAGGGGAAGGAAGGGAGAAAGAGAGGGTGAGAGACATCAATGTGTGGTCGCCTGTTGCACTTCCCCAACTGGGGACCTGGCCCGCAACCTGGGTATGTGCCCTCACTGGGAATCGAACCCATGACCCTTTTGTTCACAGTCTAGCACTCAATCCACTGATCACACCAGCCAGGGCCCAGGTGTACTTCTTAAAAAAAAAAGAGAGAAAAGAAATCTGAGTTAGGCATTTAAAAACATATACATTTATTATCACTATTTTTTTGAATTTATATTTTCAGCTCCTCTTAAGAAGTCATAAAGCTCTGCATTACTGGTTCTGTCCTACATGATGGAAGCATGGAGTTAGATAGTGGCTCGTTTCAGGTCAGGCCTCTGTGGACAAGGAACCTCTGGGCTCAGGGGTCACGTGGCTGTAGATTGAGGAAGTGTCCAGCATGTGGTGTTGAAAGTCAGAAAGGATGGAAACTTCAAGTCCATTGCAGCCTAAGAGACTGGATCAAGGGCGGCAGGCCAGGGCGGGCAAAGGCAGGCAAGAGAGAGAACAGTGTGGGAACAAGACCACGGTCCGCAGCGTCTCCAACAGAAGCAGCAAGTGCAGGCTCTTCTAAAGAGGCTGGGGGCCTGGGCTTCCGTGAGGGCGGAGCTGTGACCCGTAAAGGCTGAAGTTTGGGGAAGTGCTTGCTCCTTGCTCTACGTGACGATACTTCTGGGCATCACCTTTCATGGGTTGAAAAGTGAGACATTTCACCAAACTACTAGCTGAACTTTTTAATTTTGTAAACGGCATTGGCAGTATAGACTAAACCATGCCTCGGAACTCCAGAGGTACATGTCCAATGGTCTACTCACAATCTTATTGTATCAAAGATAATTCGAACCTAAGTGTCAAACTGATTCCTCCCCCAGATCTGGTTCTTTGTGGTGTCTTCATCTCAGGGAATAACATCTTACTCCATTCAGCGATGAACCAGGACCTTCCCTTCCTCGGCCCTTCTCCAGTCATCAGGAAGCTCTTGTAATTTTGCCTCTAAACACCCATTGACTCCGCCCTATTCTCTTTGGCTCTACTGCTCTCAGGCCTCACTTTTATCCCGTTTTGCCAAAACAAGGGCAAAGGCCTCCTAAAAGGCCCCTCACACCCCTCTCCAAAGGGGTGTGACACCTTAAAACCTGCACTGATCACGTCTCCTCTCTGCTTCAACAAGGCCAACGCTCCTGTTGTTCCCGAGACAGCCCCACGCTCCTCTGCACTCTTGCATCGCCACAGAAGCTTGGCATTCGCTCTGCACGAGCCTTGCATAGCTTGTCGTCTTCCCCTCCTCCTTAGCAAATTGATCTTCGTAAGACAGTAAATCACTCCAGTTCCCAGCCTAAGGCACGACAGGGGACATGTTTCTGTAAGGGAAAAAGAGATAAATTGGTTTTCTTCGGGTGATACTGGACTTTTAGTTTCTTCTGTCAGTCCTTGCTGCAATGGTAGCTGTCAATCCCCGAGTTTTCCTGCCACTTACAAGTTCACTTTTACTCACAAGTAGTAGAGGAGGAATTGGTTCATATGTTGGAAGAGTGATAAAGTAGCCCAGGGCCAATTTGAGAGTCGGTTCTTCCAGGAGCAAATGTTGGAAACATCTGGGTTTGGTCATCTCTGTAAGTCTGCCCACCTTCAGAGGACCGGCTTCCTCCGAGTTTACTTTTTTGGTTGTGTTGGGAGCTCAGACAGTGAACCCGAGTAGCCATTTCACATTCACTAGCAGGCATCACCTTTCATGGGTTGAACGGGAGTCTACGAAGGTGTCTGGCCGATATGGTAGTCACTGCCTATATGTGGCTGTTCAGAGTTATTAACATTAAGTGCAACGAAGCAATTATTTCCTCAATTGTAGCAGACACATTTCAAAAGCCCGAAGCACACACATGGCTAGCAGCTGCTGTACTAGTCAGTGAAGATGTGGATTATCGTGGCGGGAAGTTCTATCAGACAGAGCTGCCCACAGACTGGAGCTTCTATCAGAGCTGTACTATATAATATACCTGTTGTGACATGTTTTTTTTTTAATTAAAAATAATCAATCTGCTACTTTAAGTGAGAGTCCCTGTCATTTTGCTTTCAGTAAAACTGTAAGGAAGGAAAATGAATCCACGTGGTCTGGAGGGGAAAAGACGAGTCAAATGGGAAAACATGGGAAGCAGGTGAATTTGCTGAGAAAATGCTCTCTAAGAGTCCCAGGGGATAGAGTGAGGGAGAATGGGTTTGGAGGGCCTTTTTCCAATTCTATATCGCACTGGTTCCCATGTGGACCTAGACAAAATTATCGTGTGATTTGTGTCCACAGGAACACCCAATATAGGGCCCTTTCTTTCTTACTGTCCCTCCCTCCTTCCCTCCATCCCTTCCTTCCTTCCCCTTTCCTTTCCCTTTTTTCTTTCTTCTTTCCTTTTGTGCCTTGTATTATCCTATGTCCTTGTGAAAGAAAACAGACATTTGATATAAAGGAGGTATGCAACTTGTGCAGAATTTACTATAAACTAGAGAGTATAAGCCAGTACACAATCCTCCATTTGCCCCAGTAATTAACACATGACCTTCTGGTCTTCCTCAATGAGAGGTCAGAGAGACATGTAAATTAGCAGGGAATTACCTCGGGGCAGGCCCTTTCCCTTTCCCCACAGGCTGAGGCTGACTGTTACGGAGGAAAAGGAGCAGGCCTTACGCTAGGAATTGGACAGTTAAATGCAGGTGATGCGGTGTTCTCCAGAAAACTCCCGCCTGTCACACGCCTTCATTCATTTCCTAAAGTACCTTTACTTGTAAGTGGCCTCTGGGTCTACTCTCTCATTTTGTAGTCCCCACTCTCTGGTTTCCTTCTGAGGCCCTAGAAAAGTGGACAATTTTATTTTGATGCTTGGTGTAGGCAGGTGATTAGATAACAATACAGTTCAGCTGAATATTTGCTATTGTCCTCCTAACTGGTAGTAATGAGAGTAGTTTAAGGACTTACTAGGTTGCAGGCTTTGTGCTGAGGGCTGGCCTTTGTGGTCTCATTTGGTGTTTGAAGAAATCTCAGAGGTGATCTCCACGGTGGTCCTCATCCTGGCCTTACCATTTACTAGCTATGCCTCAGTTTCCTCATGAAAGGCAGTTCATGGTATCTACTTCACTTGACAGAGGATTAAATGAATTATATGAAAACCACTTAGAATAGTGTTTATATAACATAAAAAAATACATACTCTTACTATCATTCTCCATTTTTTTTCACTGATGAGGAAACATGGGTTTAAGGAGGCTTAAGGAGGTTAAATAATGGTCCCAACACTAAATATTTAGCAAATGGAGGAGCTGGGGCTGGAATCCTTGGCATTCTGCTGCCAGCATCCAAATGACTCCCTCTAATGCATTTGACTATTTCCAGCTATGTCAATATGTTATCAAGTAAGATGATGTATATGAATGCAGTTCAAAATTAGGATGAGATTATCATAATTATCTTCAACGAAAAGGACTATCTGCTAACTTTGTCTCAGATTCATAACACCAGCAACTTTTTTCTCTCCAAAGAAGTAAATTCACTTTTTTTTAGCTGCTTAGAAATGGCTGTTACGAAGTCGGTGACTTTGAGCAGAGAGCGCTGGAGAGTTTCCCGTTCGTACAAAAATAACACATGTAGGGAGTCATCCTGAAAAGAGCAGGGATCCTGCCTTCGTAGCAGTGAAGGTGCCGGTTAGGATTCCAGAACTCCAAAGAATTCTAGGTACTGGCCGGCAATTATTCTCAACAAAGATTTTTTTTGATGCTTTTTGTATCAGAAACTGAATTTGGCACCAGGCAAAAAGGATAATTGAGACACGGTCCCTACCCTTGAGGGTCACAAAATTTAGTGTAAGAGGAAGATCTATAAGCAAATATTTGGAGAATTTGCCTTGGTAGAAGTCACACTTTAACTTAGGCAAGGATGGATGAGGAGGAGTTTTCTGAGCAGAGTAGAAAAGGCATTTTAAATGGAAGAAGGAGAGAGAACGAATCAAAGAATCTTTTTCTGAAACTAACGGAACGTATCTCGATGAATTGATCATTTGTTTGAAATGGCTAGAGCTTAGGACACGCAGTGGTAAGTTTCTGGAGATGAACTTGGGCAGGTAGGCTGGGTTGAGAATCATGCTGAGGAACTTGAATTCTATTCCAGATGCTAGGGGACTATTGAAGGCATTAGATAAAGGGGGGACTTGATCAGACTTGTGTTTTACATAGGTGACTTGGCCGCTGTATGGAGGGCAGTAGAGCAGTTGTGAGCCTGAGTCAGAGAGAAGAGTCAATGGAAGATTCTGGATAGTCCAAATGAGAGTCACAAGGGTCCAAATGTTGAGGGAGAGGATAGATTCAAGAGACATTTTTTAGAGAAAAAAATAGGCAGGACCTGGTGACAAAAGGAAAGATCTAGGGAACAGAAAGAGTTCAAATTCATTGATTTAGTGTGTACCTTCTGTCAGCACTATGCTAAGCACTAGAGAAACAAAAAATAATCACAGAATGGCCTCTGTGTTTAAGTAGCTGGAAGGAAAGGCAAGAATAATAGTAAATACACAATGCAATATCACGCATACGTTGATAGGTATTTGTACAGAACCAGTACACAGGTAGCTGCCAAGAATGATTTTAAGTTTTCTAGCTCCAGTGACTTGTGGGGTGTTAATGTGTCTTTGAATGAGGGAGGAAAGATGGAAGAGGAACAGGTGTCCGGAGGTCTTTAATGTATTGGTTTTTACATTCATGAGCTCTTTGGAATTTAAGATTTTCTAGCCATACTCAGTCACAGGCAAATTCATCCTGGATTTGCAGAAGTTACAGAAAAAGAAGAAAAAACAGCAGTCTCTAAAAAACTCTGCTGGCATGATGTTTCTTCTTCTTTTTTTTTCTTTTGGTATAAATATACTTGGAGAGAGACTATTAATTGCCTCTTTACCTCCCACAGTCCTGACTTGGGTTTAAAAATTTTTCCTGCACTAATTACAAGGGTTCTGCCTATTCACCCTGAAAACTTCTGGTTTAATTATTTTTTAAAATAAAATAGAAATAGCACTGAAGTCTAAACTTGTTGTTATTTTGTAGGCAATGGGATAATATCCTAAGAATGTCTCATAATCAGCATTGCCTTCTAAAGGTCAGATGACTTATACCTTTATAGTGACCTTACCTAATATGAATTCAAAAGTGATTTATGGGTAGGTGGAGATTTATGCAAAACATTTCATAGGTTGCAAAGATTAATGAAAGAGCCAAGTGTAAATACATTAACTCAAGCAACTATCTGGAAAGCAAGTTTTACAAAAGGCAGAAATCAGTATGTCAAAACTAATATGGAGACTATTTTAATCTTTTTTTTTTTTTAGTAGAAGGTTTCTTCTATGGAGATCAAAGGATTTGGCCAATGCTGTCCCAGTTTCAACTAGAGAACAGTTATGACTCTGATGTTAGGAATCAAGGATGACATACAATTATACGTTTTCCATACAATGGTGGGAGAAGAGTTTTATGCATTGCTGTGCTCAGGAGGAAAGAGGGTTACCTCGGCAATGAGCATAAACAGATTCAGGACATGGCTTTATGTCAGCCTAAAGAAGGCATCTGGGCACGCTGTGTTAGCATGAACAACGGTCCTCAGCCTTTTGAGTTTCACTGACCAAGAGCCCTGGGGTTTTGGGGTCAAAAACCTACCATTTACTAGTCCTCTAATTTATGAAAGGACGTCCTGGCACCTAAGTGTAGGAAGTACGTTGTGGCAATGATTGCCTTGCTTGCAACAAAAGCCACAGCCGGAGGGCAGTTCCCAACCTCCCTTGCATTTAAATAGACAGGAAGCGTCAGAAGTAAAGTTCAACAGCGCTCCTGGTCCTTAAATACCTCCCACAATCCTCCTTTCTCTTAATTCCCCACGTGTGGGACAGATGCTAACGATCCGAGGCCCCTGATGAGCTTTCTCACCAGATTGCGAGTGAGCAGGCGCAGAACTGAAACCCCACCTCTGAGGAGGGGCATTGCAGCCCTTCCTGGGCCCAATCTCTGGGAACTCAAGGCTCGTTCTGGAAAAGAGGAAAAAACTGTAGAGTGAAACCAACTTCATCTAGAACCAGCTGCTGCTGCTGCCAGGTAAGAAAGTAGTGCTAAGGTGACATTGTGAGGTACAGCAAATCAAAATAGTACCCCCAAAACACAAACAAACCTAAAACAAGCCCAGGAAGGGCCACATCCCTTATCCCTCCTCCAGCCTTGCAGTCTCCTTCTAGCACCCCCTACTGGCAGAAACAGCGGTCAAAGCCCTATGACCTATATGGTTTGCTTAATCCCAGCCGGAGATCCTAAAATACAGTATGGAAAGGTGGGTTTCGAGAAGGGAGACAACAGCTTAATTACCATCATGGTAGGAGATATAGTATTATTGTATTAAACCACCAAGATATTTGGTATTTGTTACAGTAACTACTCAAAAGAGACCCCACAACTGAATTTAAATTGAACAAACTGAATTTCATGAAAACCTGCTCTACATAGTTTTTTCTTGTTTCATTAAGGATTTGGTGAAAAATTCACCTCCTGGCACTGTTCGTGGGGAGGGTTGTGGACACCACTGGTGCAGATAACTCCACCCTTGCTCCCGATATTTGTGTTCTCACACATTCGCAGAGTGGTGGGTGAGGGTATGGGAAAGGAAGGAAGAAGTTGACGGGGGACAGGGACAAGGGGACAGTGGCAGATGAAGTGATGGCAGGGAAATGGGGGAATCTGGTTCTTTTGTACCAAATATTTTGTTTCAAGGGTACTTGGTTTGGTAATGGGGAATGAGAGGGGAAGTTCAGCGAGGAAGGGCCCAGGGATGCTGTGTGTTCAGGGTTGCGAGGGCACCCCCGGGCATTTGTCGGTGTAGGAGCTCAGGCAGCAGCAAGGGAGCCCGGCAGCTCTGCTGCATCACTGGATCCCAGCACTGGAAACCTTGCTCAGTGCCTCATGTGATTCCTGTATCCCCAGGAACTTGCCTCCTCATAGTCGTGGCCTGCTGGAGTTTCCAGAGTAACCTACAAAAATACAGAAGAAAAGCCACTTTATAATTTTATTATCTCAGGCTGTCAAGAGCCTTCAGGGCAGACAGCAGTGCAATGTCTCTAGCTTTGCACCCAGGTTCATGACAATCACGGAAGTGTCTTCTCCCCAGGAGAATGCCCTCTTCCCTAATAGGAGGGATGACTTTTGAAGTCAGAACTCATGACAGCCAAGACAAATAGTACCTCCAGATGCCTACTGCCGCAGGCCTTCTGCAGTTGAGACCTGCATCAGGCTTCTGAACATCCAGACCGTCTGACTCTTGCACGCCATTGAGGGGTGTGGGGGATTGTCAGGATTTGTCTTAACAGAGCTCTCTCTCCTAACAGAAGGAATTAAGCATTCATATTCAGATTTGTGGGCAGCCAAATAATTCTGCCTCATAGCTACTCAATCCCAAGCAGTAGAAAGGCTATGGATAGGATTTCAAGAGTGTCCCAAATCACTTTATGGTTTAAATCATTCCTGCTCACTTTATGACTCCTGCCATTCTGATGTACTCTTCAGCCTTCACACCCAGATGCTTGTAGGTCATGACCAGCTTACATCATCTTGAGGAAAGTGGGATAGCCCATAGATTAGGTGTCCTGGGTTTGAGACATTTGGGCTTAGGCTCTTAAAGCTGGTCTCCACTTTATTGTTTGGGGAATGAGTTTAATGAGTCTATCTCTTATAGGGCTGTTAATGGAATTATGCATGGAGGTGGCCACATAGTAAGCATCCAGTGAATGTGAGATGTTATAATTGCATTCACATCTCCCATGTTAGAGGACACACCCCACAAGGAAGGACAAGAGATGCTCTTTCTATCTTCACGTCATCACACAGACTGTAGCACAGAACAAGTGGTCAGGGACAGCGCAGTGAATAAGGGAATAAGCCAATACACTTATCCAGACCACCGCAGGCCATACACCTGCGCCTTAGCCCTCTACTGAAAGTTGAGGGTGCTGTGCTGACCTCTGGAGTTTCAATGTTGACTACGATTGTGTCAGTTTAAATGTCGTGGTGAGGCAAGTACAATGTGAGGCTGCAGAAGGCACCCTGTGATGGAACAGCCTTGTTCACAAATTCTTTGAGGGGAAGTGTCTGTGTCCCTTCCCCTTGAATCTGGCGTGGTTCTGAGACTGTGCTGACCAGTTGAATATGTCAGGCATGGCCTCACCCAGGCTTTAAAGAAGTAGCAGCGTGTTCTCTTGGAATGCTTGCTCTAAGAGAAGCCAGCTGTCGCGTAACGGTGTGACTGTGCCGAGGCAGCCAGCTGCGAGGAGGCCCAAGCTGGCTGTGTGGAGAGGCTGTGGGGAGAGGGAAACCCGGTGAGCTCTGGTTATGCAGCAGTTCCAGCCGGGGGCCAGCATCTGAGTGAAGAAGTCCTCTTAGCATTTCAACGCCAGCTTGTTTAGTGTAGAGAAGAACCTCGGAATTCAACTGCAATCAGAACAGAGGCCTCGACAGGTGGCCCCCAGGCAGGTGGTCCCAGCCAAATCTAGTTATTCGAACCATCCCATGACCATTTCCCTTCTAAGTGTGCACGAAGTCCTAACTTGCAAAATTGTGAGCTTCATAATACGATGGCTGTCTTATGAATTAGTTTTGGGGTGCTATGGTATGTAGCAATAGGTAATGGGACCAGGACCCTAATCTAGGCTTGGAAGACCATTAATAAATTCTGTATGTCACAAATGCAACATGAAAGCAGAGAATGCCTGTAGACACAGAAGTCTTGGACAATGCTTGCAGCAAAATTATCCTCTTCCTTCGTGTGTGAAGGCTGGAGGCGAGTGCCTCTTCAGGCCTCAGGTCTCGCAGTCTATTGATGAACTTGGTGGAAATCGCTGAGTTTGATTCTTAACATTGCTACCTGTGTGGGGCCTGCTAGTCTCCTGGGGGCTGGCAGTGCAGTTTGCTACGGTGGCCACCCTCCAATGGCTCCACGGGTCCTTACTGCAGGCTGCTTATTCAGCCCTCTCTCAGCCCATGGTGCTGTGCCACAGAGTGCTGTCTAATTCCGCTACCTAATCTGCTCTGCTAGAGGTTCTGCCCTTCTCTGTTCTCACTAATTACTTTTTTCTGCCCAAAGTGACTTTCTTTTTGCATTGCTGGGCCCAAAGATCCTTTGACCCTTTCTTCCTCCAACTCGCCTTCATGTTACATTGCAGAAAAGCAGTATGATGGGGGGGATCCAGGGTGCAGACTCTGGAGTCAGACTGCCTGAGTTTGGGGTTGATGTCTGTTTCTGCCTCTTACAGTATGCTCTTTCAGTATCTGAGCTTCTGTTTTTTCAGCTACGAAGTGAGGGGAAGGGAAGTGCCTGCCTCATCTGGTCGGTGTGAGGATAAGTGGACCATTCATGTATAATGCACAGAATAGTGCCTGGCATGTAGCAAGTATCCAATAAATGCTGTTGACCTTTATTATCCATAACATGCACCTTGCAGTATGGTAATAGCCTGCCAATTTATGGGTCTGCTCACTAGATTCTGAATTCCTCGAGGACAGATAGTCTTGAGTATCATTGCCTATCACCTCCCTAATGCCCCGCACAGTGTGTGACATATATTAGCCACTCAGTAATTGCTTCTTGAATGAGTGAATGCTACAGAAACAATGGAAAGACTGTGTTCTTTCAGTGGCAGGTCAGTGATATTATTACAATAGAAAGGCAGCAAAAATTGGACAGCAGCTTGAATGTGGAATGTGTTCTGTATCATTCCAAGAATCAAAAGGACAGAAAGTTGAATGGCAAGGTAAGTGTCAAACAACCATGTTCTTATGTATGTTTCTCATATGGTTTACTATAATTGCTGCATGTTAATGTGCTAGAACATGTAAAACAGTAATGATCAGGTTCCTGCAGTGGTGGGGTGTGGGGATCTCGAACCTGAAACACCTTGATTATTCATAGAGAGGCTGCATAAATGAATGGAGAACTACTTCTTCATACATAAGATCCACCTTGTTCCAGAAAGGATTTAAAGTGGCATTCAGAGAATCACATAGTGATTCCATAAGAAGTAAAAGGGAAGTAAGGGAATTGAGTGCTAAGAAAAATATAGATTACAATGCTAGATGAGGCTGGGAGTGAGGTTTGTTCCTGGAATGCTTGCGATCTGATACATTTTTCCAGAGGTGGGTCACAAATTTGAAGCTGAACTTCCTCCCAGTTTTTATGTGAAAACCATAAAATAACCAATTGCATGAGTCACACTTCGGAATGGTAATGCTAACAGCTCGCATTTATCAAGTGCTTACTTGGTGCCAGGTGCGGCTCTAGATGCTTTCAGTGTATTAACTCTTAATCCTCACACTGGTCCTAGGACACTGGTACTTGGCCCGGGTAATGCAGTTGGTACAGTGTTGAAACCAGGCACCTTGGCTCCATCCTTTAAAAACCTACCAGATATTTACAACAAGAACAACTAGATCTCATGTTAAGTACCTGGAGGAAATTTTTTTTTTCTTGTTAGTTCTTGAATTTTCTGGGGAATGTCCTCTGACAAGTATAGAAACACCTCTCCTCCCCAAATCAGAAAAGTAAATTGAGTGTATGCTTATCCAAGGCAGTTCTCAAACTTGACCTCAGATGAGCAGCCTTGGCCTCACCTGGGTGCTTGTCAGAAATGCAAACCGATGCTCCAAGGGTGGAGCTCAGCAGCCTGTATTTTAACAAGCCTTCCAGGAACTAATGGTGTGTGCTCAAGTTTGAGAACTGCTGCCCTAAAGGCAAAGGGGTTTCTGTTGCAGAAGGGGGCATGCGGCTTCTCATGACGTCGCTGCAGAGTTTCAGGAGGTAGAATGGCTCATGAAACCATGGTGTCAGCCTTGGAGGGACTGAACTCCTGTACTCACTCCCCTAGAAATCTAGGAGATGCTATGAAATCCAGTGGCTATATTTCTCACTAACCGATCAGGCCATCGGGAAAGAATGCAATAACAGCAGTAATGCCTCCTCACATCAGTCAACAACACACAATTTGACAGAGTGCTTTCCTTCTATTTTCTCATGAGATCCGCACACCACCAATGTGAATTAGAGATTTTTTGTATTGAGAAGATCTTACAGGTGAAGTATTAGAGACTTAGGAAGTTTGATTTGCTCAGGGTTATACATCGATACATCTGAGAACCAGAACTTGATCTATCTCTTCTGCCTCTGGTGATTTCTCAACACATTGCTCTTCTTCCCCCCTCCAGCCACATCCACTGTGTTCCACCTGGATATTGCACTGGCTTCCTTACTGGCTGCCCTTCCTTTATTCTTATCCCTCCCCAGTCCATTCTCAAGTCACTCATTTAACCTTTTTCCTTGAGCACTCTCTCTATGCCAGGTGTTATTCTCTGTGACAAATTATGGCAGTGATCAAAGTCACAGAGCAGGGACCAAAGTGCTCACAGAGCTGGCATAGAGCAATAGGGGTCTCTTAGGATTTTGATACTAATCACATTTCTTTTGTGTTTAAAATTGTTTAAAGACTTCCGACTGTACTTAGAACACAACCTAAATACCTTGCCATGGCTAACAAGGCCTCCAAGGAGGCCTCTCTCCCTGTCCCCTTGCCAGTATAATCTCCAGGTCCCCTCTCTGCTCCCCATATTCCTGCCACACTGATTCAATCTCAGCTCCTTGAACAACCCAAGAACCTCCCCAACTCTGGTCCTTTGGATATCCCTTTCTACTGCCTGCAAAGCTCCTCTCCTTGGTCCATGCATATCAGAATCCTTTTCATCATTTGGGTCTCAAACTAAATGGCACTTTTTCAGAGAGGACTTCTCACTCTTAGTCCATTTGGGGTGCTACAACAAAATGCTATAGACTGGGCATTATAGACAGAGAATTATTTCTCACAGTTCTGGAGGCGGGAAGTGCCAGCCTGGTCCAGAGAGGGTCCTCTACCTGGTTCATAGCTGGTGCCTTTTTGCTGTGTCCTGACTTTTTCAGAGATCATCATGGAGTCACTTTAAAAAAATAAAAATACTAATTCCACACTTGAGGGCTTTATCCTCATGGCCTAAGCCTTTGCCTAAGGCCCCATCTCCTAATACCATCACATTGGGCACTAGGATTTCAACATACAGATTTTAGGGAGATACAAACACTCAGACAGAAACACCACCCAAAATATTATATAAAAAATGGCTTCTTCACCTGTGTTGTCACCTGGCTGGGACAGTTGAATAACCAGAACTCAGCGGGCCTCTCTCCCTGAATATACTTTCAACACAGCTAGGCTGAGCTTCCTCACAGTATGGCTGCCTCAAGATGTGCAGACCCATTTCATGACAACTGGCTTCCGCTAGAGCAAGCATTCCAAGACAGGGTGATGCTACTTCTTTAAAGCCTGGGTAAAGCATTACTTTTCCATAATCTACTGGTCAACATGCTCTGAGAACCAGGCCAGATTCAAGGAGTAGGGACATAGATAGCTCCTTTCAGTGGGGTAGGGGTGGGAGGCCATTCCAAAGAATTTGGGGATGAGCTTAATCTATCACCGAGCTTTCTCTGTAGCTTCTACTGGCCTACTGTTTTTGCCTCACCATGACATTTCAACTGAATTGTAACTGTCCAGTTTTAATCAGCATTGTAATCCTGGGGCCCAGTATAGCACCGTCAATAAATTTTTGTTTAATGGATGAATGAAAATTAAAAAGGTTTTCTCTATGTTTTGGATAGTCCCAAGGAATCTGAGAAACAGGAAACGAGACTTGAAACTGCAGGAGGGACCATGTCTCTGTCTTGTTCATGATTGCTTCTTATGAGGGCAACATAGTTTCTGCCACATGTTTTAGGTGCTCAGCAGCTATGTGTTGAGTGACTGACTGAATGTATGCGCATATGCATATATGAGTATAGATCCACTGCTCTTTCAATGGCGCCGAAGCTGTTGTTCGTATGGGAACCTCAGGATTTTTTTCTGCACCAGCTTCAGAGCCACCTCCTCTCTGCTCTTCCTAGTTTTCTTGAACCTTTAGTCCCAGGGAACCAGGCAGAGTCATGTTCCCCAGCACCACATACCATAGTTCACACAGGTATTCTCAGATTCTTGAAGTAGGAAAGGGAGAGGAGTATTGTGAGTTTTAAAATTCATTCAGCTGAGGACAAAAAGTGCCCTCAAAGCTGAAAGGTCTCTCCACTGTAATATTTAGACTTTTGAAGCTTTTTCAGCTTTCTCATGCAGGGGCACATTGGAAAATAGGAAATTAGAGAAGGCCTTGGATGAAAGTATAGAAAAAGCCTTCAGTATGTGAAGCTCTTTTCTCTGTTCCCAGGAGAGATATAAAGGAGGATTTTGGGAACATTTGTAGGAATTAGTGAGAAGCTCAGAATTAGAGTCAATTCCTGTAATGGAATTTTACTTTTCAGCTCTGTAAGATGGTTTCTTTTTATTTATTTTTAAAATATATTTTATTGATTATGCTATTACAGTTGTCCCAACTTTTCCCCTTTCCCCCCCTCTGCCTGGTAACCCTCCTCCCTCCAGCAATCCCTCCCATCTTAGTTCATGTCCATGGGTTGTGCATGTAAGTTCTTTGGCTTCTCTATTTCCTATACTATTCTCGACACCCCCTGCCTATTTTGTACCTACTAATTATGCTTATTAATCCTTGTACCATTTCCCTCCCCTTTCCCCCTCCCAGCTGATAACCTTCCAGATGATCTCCATATCTATGATTCTATTCCTGTTTTGGTTGTTTGCTTAGTTTGTTTTTTTAGATTCAGTTGCTGTTACTTGTGAATTTGTTCCCTTTTAATGTTCATAAATTTGATCTTCTCTTTCTTAAATAAGTCCCTTTAACATTTCATGTAATAATGGCTTGGTGTTGATGAATTCCTTTAGCTTTACCTTGTCTGGGAAGCACTTTATCTGCCCTTCCATTCTAAGTGACAGCTTTGCTGGATAGAGCAAGGTGGCTTCTTTTACTCCAGTAAGTTTACTTTGCACAATTTGAATTCAGAGTTTGCTTACAAGGGACCAGGGTGATTGTTTGTCAAGTAAGAGAGTCTTCTGAATCTTTGTCTTTGGTTTAAACTCCCCTTCTGATCTTTAGACCTTTCTACCAGACTGCCTACCACATATCTCTCCTGACATCCTGACAGTTATTTCAAACTGCACTTGCCCAGGATAGAATTTATTCTCTGTTCCCAGAAGTGAGTTCTTTCTTCTATAGATTCTATCAGGGTTGAAGGCACCACCCCCCAAGCAGTCAGTCACTTGAGCAGAAGCATAGACATCATCCTTTAAACTTCCTTAATATTGATGGTAATGGTTAATATTTACTGATAGCTTCCTATTGCCAAGTACCATGTTAAGTGTTTTGTATTCATTAACTCCCTTAGCCATCACTTCAGCCTATGGCTAAGTACTAAGATATTGTTGTTATGTCCATTTTACAGAGGAAGCTGAGGGGATTGCTGAAGTATCCTAGCACTTCGCTTGCAGTCCCTTTCTGCCGTGTCTACCACTTGGCAGCCCGACTCATCTGAATATGCAGATCTGACTGTGTCGTCTCTTTCCTTAACAAGCTTCACTGACTCCCCATTGTCCTTAGAATACAGCCTAACTCTTAGCCAGTAGTGCAGGGTTCTTCATGAGCTAGCTGGTCACTGAGATCCTGTCTATTTCTAGCTTCTCCAGCCTGCCTCCCACATCCTTATACTTGCCATACTGGATCCTTACAGCCCTTTGAAATATGCATATTTTCCCAAGCCTCATTCAATTCTTTGTTCATTCTATAAATCCTTTTGTGGAGCCCACCTTGTGCCAGGACTGTTCCAGGCTCTGGTGGTGTAGTGGTGGACAGACAAATCAAGGCACTACTCCCGTGGTGCTTATAATCCAGTGGAGAAGTCAGAGGGTGCACAGGTGAGTAACTGAATATGTAGTGTGATGTCATAGTCCTGAGTGCTGTGTGGGGACATAAAGCAGGGCAAGGGGATGGAGAGTGATGTAAGAGTTCTTTCTATTTCATGTAGGATCGTCAGACAAGGCACTTTGCAAAGGCCCTCAGGTGGGAGCATTCCCACAATGTTTGAAGAATACCAGGGAGGTCAGTGTGGCTGAAAGGGTGAGCTAGGGGACTGTGGAAGGGAGGGAGGTCTCCAATACAGCAAGGAGCTGTCTTGTAAGGTAACCTTAGACCATGGTGGGAACTTTGAATTTTATTCTCAGTGTGAGAGAAAGCTATTGGAAGTTTGAGATTGGGGAGTAATAGAATCTTTTGGATATTTCAAAGGGATCATGCTGACAGCTGTGTGACTGCACAGCAGAGCACAGTGGGGCCAGAGTGGAAGCAGGGAGACCGCATGGGAAGCTCTTGTATATCTCTGTACTCATTGCGGGAATGGACATTCCCCACCTCCCTCTTCACTTTTGTCGGTGACAACGCTCCAGCCTTCTACACTCATCACAATACAAAAAAAAAAAAAAGAGTCCTCAATTCTCTCCTTCTCCTGCAAACTCCAGACACAGAATTGTGTCTCATGTACACAGTACTGCATCTCAATATTTTGCAGTTATTTATGTGAGTGTCTGATTTTCCTGGCTGTGAGTTCCTTGTGGGCAGGATCTATTCTCATTTTTCTGTGTGTTCCTAGCTCCCTGGTGTGGCACCTGATACTTGATAGCACTCAAGCAGAGTTTAATGAGTGAATGAACGAGCGAATGAACAAATGAACAGCTTGTGTGGCTAACACTAAACCTTCAAAGACTTGTTTGATTGAACAGAGGGAAGCTTTAAATAATTCAGTTCAGTCAAAATGGGCTCTGTGCATATAGGCCAGCTTTAGAATATAATGGGCAGATGTAGAAGCATCAGATTTCAGAACTTGTGGAAACTTGATTTGCGAAGATGCGGAGCAGTCCTTTCGATTACAGTGCCATCTGTTGGAAAGAGCTCAAGGCAGTTAGCTCACTGACCCACCTTAGTGCATGATTTCCAGTGGGCCATCCTGCGTGCTTCCTTGCAGCCGGTAGCAGGCAAACAGATGCAGAAATCACACCTTTTCACCTCCCATTGTCAAGCACTTCTGCAAAACTCACCTTGGCTTCATCAGGGTGGAGGATGTGACTTAGGCTTCTCAGGTTTGCTCATTTGTCAGATAGCCTTCAGTTGGTTTTCTGTATGTCTCTGCCTTGCTTAAAATAAAACTGATATAAAGAAATCTTTTTTTTTTAACCCAAATGACTGAAAAGTGATTGATTTGATAGAGTTCAATCATTACAGGGTTCCTTTAATGAACAGGTTCCTTATATGCATTTAATGCGATGTTAAAGAAAAACATTTATATGCAATTCCTAAGGGTCCTTGAGCAATTACCTTTGAACAGTTGTAACTTAGTTTCCACCAACAATACTTCCTGGGTGTCCCCAGTGGGCAGCTGTCTGCTGGTGTGCAGGAGATGCCAGAGGGGAGGAAGTCGTGGGGCGTTCTCAGGCGACACGTGCTGTGTCTGAAATGCAGCCCCTGGTCACACGTGGCTTCTGAGCACTTGAAATGTGGCTAATGCAGCTGAAGGGCTGGAGTTTTAATTTCATTTAATTTGGTTATCATTAATTAAAATTTGAAAACTGACATTTGATTCAGCTACTGAAAAAGTTCTAAATTTGTTTGAAACAACCTGGGTACATGGATTTGCATTTTCACCTATAAATTTTATGAACTCTAAATACAGATCAAATATTTCTGATGAAAATTTAGAATAGATATTAACATATATTTTACATATACTAATTTTGAAAACTTTAGCACAGAAGGATATAAAATTTCTCATGATCACTTTTTTATATTAATTGCATGTTGAAATAATATTTTGGATATGTTGGGTTAAGATATGTTAAAATTAATTCCACTAGCTTATTTTTACTTTTTAAATGTGACGATAAAAAAAACGTAAGTTATATACATGGCCCACATTATATTTCTACTGAATAGAGCTGGCAGTCTGCCCTGGGGATGCCCATTACTTCTTTCCCACACACATCCTGTTGTACGTGAAACCGCAGAGCCGGAAATGGGACCACCTAATGCACCAGTAACTGGCTTATGATGCCATCTAATTACACCAGGACTGAACAACCAGGGCTGAGAGCCGACATGATAATATTTGGTTCCTTGTGTGGCCCTTAATGTCTCTCTCTACGGATATCAATAAACCTTCAGGAAAACCCCAGCACCCCTGCCAAAACCTTCTTCGTGTTGGGCCAACCAAATTTTCTCACCTAGGAATTTAGAATCAAGATTTGCTAGTGACAAGTTGTAGGATACGGAACTCTAAGGCGATATATCAGGGATAGCATCATGGTAACCCAGAGTTCCCCTTGGGAGAGCAAGAGCCTTACAGGGTGGGGAGTGGGCCCAAGTTTGGAGCCCCAAGTCTGTAAGGAAACACGGCGGGACCTAGTGCGCCCCCTACCGGGAGTTTTGTGAGATTCCCCTGTGTCCTTACCACAAACCTCTCTTGGTTTAACCTAGTTTGAGTGGATTTCTGTTTCTTAAACCTAATGATCTTTACACACACCTGTGCACATGCATACCATAATTGAGAAGTGAGCAGAACATTTGTAAAAATAAGAAAGGCATCAGAATATACACATAGTGAAATCGGAGGGATGAGCAAGTATGCAAGGTGAAGAGAAAGTAGTAAGAGGGATGGCCTAGAACAGGGTCCTCAAAGTGCGACCTGGGGTTTACCGGGAGACCCTGAAGACCTTTTTGAAGGGTCCTCTGTAAGGTCAAAGTTACTTCCCTGTATTACTAAGACATTGTTTGCTTCTCTTGCTCTCCTTCTCTCATGAGTATCTGGTAGCATTTTCTGGGGACCAGTATGAGGTGTTATATAGCAACTGATTAAATGCAAAAGCTAATACAAGAACCCAGCTTTCTTCTTCTTTCTTCTATTAAACCATATATTAAAGAGATGTATATAAATGTCAATGCCACTTTTCTCACCATTTTTTGATTCTGGAAAATAACATTATTTTTTATAAAACTATATCATGTTAACATGTAAAGAGTTTATTAAATATATTAATGTTTCTCCATTTTACTTGCTCATATAACCTATGTAAACAAAAGCTGGTCACTCAGATCAGCAGAAAATAGTGAGATAAATCAGCAGAGTTCCTGGAGGGAGACCTGGTTTAGAGTTGCTCTGAGATTTTATTTCCTGTTCATAATGCCTGAGTTTCAAACAGGGACCAACCAGGCAAAGGTGTGGTTACAGTGGCTCTCAGCTTTGACATCAAAATCAACCTAGGGAACTCAAAATAAACACAGATTCCCAGGCTTCTATCCCCAGATACTTGTATCATAAAGGCTGAGAGGAGATTCAGGAATCTGCATTTAAAAAAGTGCTTGAGGTGTTTCTTTGTGAAATGTGCCAAGAAGAGCAGAGAAAAGGCACCATTTAATTACAAAGAGATGGGCTGTGCAGAGGATGAAAAGCCAGCGAGGTGCTTCCCCCAGCCGGGCTGCAGACCTTTTCCGGCAGCTCTGTTGGAGAACCAGGGGTGGGTCAGAGAGGGTTGCAGGCACCCCCGCGGCCCGTGCTGGCCTTGCTACCTTCTGGATGGGCTGCCAAGGCAGCCACATGAGCTGATGGCATCGGTTCATTTACAGGTTCCCCGGGGCACATCCTGAAACCTAGGAACCCACCAGAGTTGAGAATTGGAAAAGATGAGGTGCTAGAAATGTGAGCTGGTTTTTGTGCTTTATTTTTACAGTTTTAGCATTGAAAAAAAAATATTCTCAGGACTGAAAGTGGCTTCTGAAGCTGTATTTCAAGAAGTGTGCTGGACTTTGTCATTTGAATAGCAAAGAGGCAGAAGTTTTTCCTGGTGTGTGTGTGTTCTTGTCACCACCTAACAAGAAATGAGACCCCGAGCTCTCTCCTCACTGCAATGTCTTGCAGACACAAACTGATTTCTTCTGAGGATTTAAAGATTGCTGTTTATACTTCTGCCCACTCTATACACAAGACAGGAATAGGGAGCATGGAGAGGGTTGATGTGGGATTTTCATTTCCTCTCACTCTGGGGTCATACATTGGGGTGGATTATGGGTTTATTTCTCTGGAATGTTTTCCCTTGCTTCCTTCTAGAAATAGACACTGCCCTCACGGATATAGTGCTACGGTATGATACAGGTCTGTCCATTCATTATAGCGTGTTCTTGGGAACTGGGTCACTGGGTCGCCTGTAGCACAACTCTGGTCACCCCCAGTGCCACCACTGACACAGACTTGGTATGAGTGGTGCCCCTGGTGTTGTATGACAGGACAGCCTTGCCCGGGAATTGAGTGGCCCCAGCAGTGGGCCCCAGACATAGGACCGGTAACACTCTACTTTTAGGATTAATCTAAGGAAGTTAGGAGAGAAAACTCTCCTCTTCTGCTGGGATTGCTAAAGAGAGATGTGGGAAAGAGGCTTTGGTGATCACTCTCCTGACTGCATGCAGGAAAGTTGTTGTTGGAGAAAATGGTGTCACTAGACACAGCAGGAAACACGTGAAAGGCTGGGAAAGAAAAGGCTTCTCCCTGAAACAGAAAAACATCCCCACACGGGGGTTGGTGCACATATTTTGAGGTCAAAGGGGTTGGGCTTCAGAGCTGATTTCACTAGGAAGTGGAGCCATGGGGTCACAAATTCACCTCCCACGGTTTGTCATCTAAACACCCTGTTGCACTTCAATTTTTCTGTGATTTAATCATCAACTTCCTAGCTTGTAGATTGGAGGGACGCTGAAACACACTTGTCTGGCCCAGTCCTTTCCCTCTGATGCCATAAGGCAAACACATTCTTAATGGGTCCTCTGCTGGGGAATGCCCTGGGTGGCAACCTGGACGGTGACTTTCGAAGTGGACCTGGTTGATGTGCCTCAGTGGGGAGATGGGAGCTGACTTCCCTACTCCTAGTGCCATCGGGGCCATCAGAACTCTTGATTTGTAACATATTGTCATATTAAAGTCTCAAGAAAACTGTGTGAGATAATCTGTGAAGTTATGATATTAATTTTGTTATTTTTCATATGAGCAAAATGGGTCCTACAAGCCACATAAGGGAGTGAGGGCAAGAGCTGAGCCTGGGAACTTGCTGCACTGACCTCAGCACCCACCGTGGCGTGGCTGATTCCCCACCATGTCACGTGGCCACCAGCTGTGCCACCAATTCTACCTCGTTGCTGAGGCTCCTCTAAAATGCACGTGCACGTGCGCGTGTATCTGTGTGTGTGTGTGAATTTGGGGAGAAGGAGAAATAGTGGATAAGTCTGGGTTTGGACCTATAAAATGAGAGAAGATCATAAATATAACAAATGAAATTGGGATTATGACATATAAACCCCTTCCATCAATTTAGCCTAGATCAGTGTAACAGCTGATTACTTCAGTGAAATACTCAAGACCACTTTAGTGCTAAGTGGTCAAAACAATCATTTCATCAGATTCTAAACATCGGACACTGGTTGTTGCTCTTGGGGTCTGATTTCCCCATCAGCACCAGGCTAGGAGAGAAACAATGACACCCTCCTGTGGAGGGATTGGTCTGTCTAGTCGGCAATCACAGAAGCTCAAAGCAGGCATGCGGTGAGTTTTCATTTTAATTACCAACTCAAACTGATTGGCAGTGGCTCTCTGGAGAACTGGGCTGCATTGAGAAGGACTTGAAGGGGCTTTGGAGCTCAGTAGGAAAGCATGTCATTCATTGATTAGTAATGTCTGCTGTGAATATTAGATTATAGAGTCTATTATGGCAGGGATTGGTTTCTGCCTGTTCTGTTTACCACCAGGCCTCCGCACCTCCACGTGCCCTGCTCATAGTGCATAAATATCTGTTGAAGCAATGGGCATTGGAGGACAGGAAATGATGTACAAAAGTCAAGCATTTGCCGTCCTGGTAAAGAAATCAAAGCAGAATGAAAAACCCTAGGAAGCCCTCAGAACAGCCTCAGTGAGGCACTGGGTCTCCTTCCTGTCTTTAGCAGTTTGCTTCCAGATCCTTACCTTGTCCTTTCAAGGTGAGGGAGAAATGACAGGCGTAGGTGGTATTGCAAAGCACCTGGAGTGCTTTGAATATTGATGCTGCGGGTTTGTTGCTGCTCACCCACAGGCCTCCCGGTTCCTGGCCCTCTCTGCTTCTTTGGATTCCTCTGCCTCTCTGGGTCTTTAATGTTATACTCCCCCCACTCATGTCTGCTTACCTTGCTCCAGCTCTCAGCCAGGCCTGATCATACGGCCAGAAATAATAATAATGATTTCTTTAATGAATGCTCAGTATTTTCTAGGCATCCCACTTTCTATGTGATATAGCATTTAATCCTCACAATAGCCTCATGGAATAAATACTTAGTGTTTGTTGGGGAGGAAACTGAAGCTCATAGATATTAACTTGCTTAAGGTGTCAGTAAGTGGCAGAATTGAGATTGATATTCGGGACACCTGATCTCAAAGCTTATGTGCTTGGCTGTTCTACTGTTTGCTGGCTCACATTGGATGTTTGCTCTTGACACGTGGAGAGACTTGGCCCTTTGAGGAGGTTATTAATGCCCCTCCAAACCATCCTGAAGTCCCCAGGTCCTGGTAGGTGGTACGTTTACCTGTAGCTGATGCTTCTCCTCCTATGCGCATGCAGCAGCAGCCAGGTGAGCTCTGTCCAAACCCCTGGATTCCATCCCTGTGCTAGAAACACACCGCCTCAAACCGATTCAAACACAGGCGTTCCTGGCTCCCCAGCCCTCCTACACGGATGTCCAATACTTGTAGCCACTTCTGACTGCACAGTGTGTCCAAGGGCGTCATTTTGCTTTTCAGCAAATCTAATTAAATTCATGTCTAGTAGTTGCCAGAGCTCTCCTGCAGGAGGCCAATTAAGGGGTTTTTGCACAAGCACCATTGGAAACACAGTCTCGTTCTTACCAACTTTGGTAGCAAGCTCCTTTTTGTATCTCAGCAAGGTTTCTCTGGATTCACTTTGGCTCATTTCCTCCGCATGTCACTTTGCTAAAAGAAGGAAAACTGCCGATCTTCATCCCCTTTTCATCCTTTACAGAAAGGAAGAGCTCAGTCTTCTCTTCTGAGTTTGGAAAATAATGTATCTCCTTTTCTGGGGTTAGTCTTGTCTTCTAGAATGATGTATTAGTTTTCTATGGCTGCCGTAACAAACTACCACAAACCTGGTGGCTTAAATAAAATTAGTTTAAAATAATCATTTATTTTAGAATAGAATTTACTGTGTTATGCTTCTGGAAGTCAAAAGTCCAGATTCGGTTTCACTGGGCTAAAGTCAAAGGGGATCGATCTTTCTGGAGGCTCTGAGGAACAGCATGTATTTTCAAGCCTTTTTCAGCTTCTAATAGCCACTTGCATCCCTTGGCTGGTGGCCCTTCCCCGGCCTCAAAGCACATCCCTCCAGCATCTGCTTCCACCATCGCGTCGCCCTTTTCTCCAACTTTGACTCCTTCTGTGTCCCATGTAGGAGGGCTCTTGTGGTTATTGCGGGCCTGTCCTGATAATCCAGGAAAACCTTTCCCTCTCAAGATCCTAAATCACTTCAAGAAAATTCCTTTTGCTGTATAGGGTAACTTGTACAAGTTCCAAAGATCAGGATGTGGGCATATTTGTATGTGGGGAGGTCATTTTTCAGCCTACCACAAATTGGCATGTCCAGACTGGAAGAATCTCTTTTTGGCTGAATAGCTCATGGTAATTTTATTTTGCTAGATTTGTCAATTTTTACTGATTAGTCTTCAGAAAATTATGTTCCTGCAAAAGGGATGCATAGTCAACATAGAAAGTTTAGAAAATGGAGATAATTAAGAAGATAAAACCAAATATGTGTTTAATACTAGCGCTCAGAGGCTACTTAAGGCTTTGGAGGAATGCATGCACCCACATGAGGGAAAGTCCGTAAGTCACTAATGGAAAATGGCATCCCGATTCTTGGATCCCGTAAAGGTGGTCTCATCCCATTATTCTATAAAACATGAGGAGCAGAAAGATCAGAAATAGTAAGTGGCTTGTTCGAAGTCTCATAATTAGTAAGTGAAGAACTTGGTTAGAAATTAGAGTCCCTAGTTCCCAGTTCTTAGTGAGTAAGAAGGTGGGAAAGGCTAAGAGTGAGGTGTCCAGGTTGGGTGGGACGTCACCTGTCCGGAGCAGTTGCCAGGACAGTGGAGGGGGAGCTGCGTGGTGTCTGATGTCACTGTTGGATCGCCAACTGCGATCAGAGTAATGGGTAGGTTTCTTGTTATGAAAGTGCTAACAACTCATTTCTCTGGGGCTCAAGGTGACGATTCTACATCTACTCCTGAAATAAAAAAGTGGCATTTCATGAACATCTTTCACTTTTGAGGTATTTTTGGTTTTTACCATCTCAAAGTAGCAAAATGAGCTTAAAAAACCTGGGCTTTTTAACCCAAATGGACATGGGTCAGATGATGTTTCTGTAGCATACTTGTCGTATGACCTAGGGCAGGTTGCTTAGCCCCACTGGGCCTCAGTTTCCTAATGTATTAAACGGGGTAATAACAACAGCTTACATTGATAAGGATGATTTCTTTAAGTTCAAAAATTGAGAAATTTGAAAACTGAAAACATTCAAACTTGAAAACATTCAAAAATGGAAAAATTCAAATTAATTGTTTAAACAATAAATTCCAGGAGTGACTGTGGCTTCACACAAGGCTGATGCAGCGTCTCCAGGCCCCGGTTTTCTCGTTTTTTGTTTCTCAGCTCTGTTTCTTCTGCTTCTTCAGCATTGACTCTCACCTTGGAAATGTATCCTCTTATATGTCAAAAATATCTGAAATTTGCCACACGCTCCACATTCAAGTCCAACCTACATGGAAGAAGGAGACCATATCTCCACGTCCTTGGGAAATTACTGTGGTTCCTTCCGACTGCGCTGCTCAGGTTTTGTCTGCCCTTGACCCATCAATCACTGCGGGGCAGGGAGTGGGCACATACCCACTGCTGAAGACGGTCAGATTCTACTCCTAAAGCTGGGGCTGAGGGCAACGTCACAAAACCACATGGGGAAGGGGGTGAGAAGGTGTGGCTTCTCAGGGGAAATTCAGAGCACTGTTATCAGGAAGCAGAAGGAAATGAACGTGTCCATTCAACTCTTTCTCAGCGTTCTTGGCAGAACTGACTGTGATAACGAGTGCAAAGCATTCAGCACAGTGCTTGGCGCATAGGAAATGCCCTATTAATATTAGCTTAGTATTTTAGTTACTATTTTTCTATCTCTCAAGTGTATGTATATATACATGTATATATACACATACATATATATGTGTGTGTACACATATGTATATACACACACGAGTGTGTGTGTGTATATATATATATACCAGTGTGCATATATACAAGCTCCTCCACCTCCAATGATATGTGCATAGTGTAGAAAGAGTAGAAAGTACAGCTGAGCAAAGTGACACGCATGACAGCATTCCTCTTATAGAAAGGAGGTGAACTCAAGATGACCTTTTTGTGACAGGAAACTGAGACTCTTACTGGGACAAGGACACGCCAGAAGTTCACGTGGTGGCGGGATGGGAGCCAGACCCCAGGCCCCGTGGCCCCCTGCCCAGCTGTCTTCTCCCTGTGATTGTCTTGCTCTCATCAGCTGTCCTGCCTTTCCCAGGTGCCTCTGTGGAGCTGAACTTGGCAGCCAAACTGACAGTGATATATGGCCTTGGGAGTCCCCACAAAGGGTACTTGAGAGCTACTCTGAACATGCAGGTTAAAGGAAGTGGCTACACCTGGGAGCCTGCGGAAGCTTCCATCCGAGGACTCCGTCCCTGTGTGTGCCCTTTTCACTGTCACAATCTGCCTTAAACCTGTCATAATGTGGGGAGACGCCAATTACGAAGGCCACTTCCAGCTGTTCTGTTCTATGACTACTTTACAGTGATTCCCTCCCAGTTCCCCCAAATGTTTCCATTGGGGAGGGGAGTGACCCTACTGTAAGACTGTTCCCTGATGGCAGCAGGACACAGAACAGCCAAATTTATGTCAGAGAGCTAAAATCAGTTATTGCTTGGCAACAGTAATAATGGTGTCTTGAACATGACCTAGTTTATTGCTCAGCACCTGGCCTGAGTTGATAAATTCCTCCTGAGAGACTGACTGGTGTTGTAGGCACCTGGAGGGAAAATAGCAGTAGGACTGTGGCAGGTTCAACCTCAGGGGGATGGAAAGGGAGAGAGGGGTGAGAGAGAGAGGGAGGGGGGGAGAGAGAGAGGGAGGGGAGGAGGGAGAGAGGGAAAGGAGGAGGGGGGAGAAAGAGAGAGAGAGAGAGAGAGAGAGAATAATAAATGCTATCCTTTATTGACAGGCACTGGAGTATGCATTTTAAACACATTTTCTGTAACCTTCTCCACGGGTATACAAAATCAGTATTATTATCCCCGTTCCAGTGCTTGGAAAACCAGACCTCAGAGAAGCTAAGTAATTCACCCGAGGTCACACAGCTAGTAAAAATGGAGAAGGCCAGGTCAGACCCAGTTCTGCCTGATTTCAGAGCCCAGGCTCGACGCAGGGAGTGGCGTCTCCTCTGTCGTGTTTGTCACGCTCCGCTGGAGTCTCCTGGGTCTGTGTCACGGAAGGGCTGTACGGTGACCTCACACACATACTAACTAGCAGTGGGCTGGAGGTCTCATTTGGATTAGTTGTGGAAAATGGGGCGCTCCTAAGACAGGGATCTGGTGCTGCTGAGGGAAGGGTGGGTGTGCGTGCTTGTGTGTGAATCTTAATAGTACCTATGGTGGCTGCAGCTTGTATCTGTGAGAATATTTTATTAATTGTGGTCCTGCATCTCTTCCGGAGGCCTTGTATAATCCCGAGGCAATAGACTAGCAAATGACTAATGAGAATAATTTCTTGATCGATGGGGCTGTTCTTTTTGGATTTAAAAGGGCCTTGTTAAAATGATAGAGTCTCATTTTCCAACTGTATCTCCAACATCTAGATATGAAAATCCCCCCAAAATGAAACATTCCAGGTACTTGGAGGCTGGCGTCTGGAGCCAGACATGCTTTTCCACCCCAGCACGCTAAGCCAGGCTGAGCCGGCAAAGCTCCAGGCTGCAGCTGCTCACAAATCCAGCGGAACCAGATGTGACTCTGGGCAGTTGTCCTGAAGGGTCTCGCCTGCCCTTCTCTTTTGCCCTCATCATTTGCTTGCACATGTCTCTGTCTCTGATAAGTCACTGCTTAGTAATTAAGCTCCTAGCACATGCCTACTGCTGTGCGTCTCTCTCCTCTTTGCTAATAGCTAAGCTCAGCCTTGGGCCTCATTGGGAAGTGGGCAGGGCAGCGATGGGCCTGGAAGTGGTGACCTTTCGGAGATAATCTGAGACACTAATCATGCCCTTCTGTCTTTAAACATTTTTTTTTCTTTTCATCAGATGTCATGCCCACATGTTTATCCTTGGCTGTGTACTTTTTTTTTTTTTTTTTATCATTGAAGAACTGTAATAATTGGGGGAACCTTACAAGATTAAAATAACCCCGAGGGGACAAAACCTGAAAATACCATCAGTCATGATGCTTGTGAGAACTTCCAAGCACACAGGCCCCTGGAACTGGGCTGCAGGTCAGGTGTCTGGGACTGAAAAGGGCACAGACAGGCATCAGGAGGGGGAAGAGAGGAGAGAGAACAGCACAAAACACGGTGTCTGTACCTCCGTTTTGCAGGGAGGTGGCTGTTTCCCCTGCCAACAGTTAGAGGGCTGAGGATCCTGTGCTATGGACCCTGAAGGACTGTCTGGCAAAATAGTCCTTTTGTTAGGGACTATTTTGTTCCGCTGGATTCGAGTTAGGGAAGGACAATACTTCTCGGCAAAGAGTCTCACCATTTTATGTCCCTGTTAGAATAGCATTTGGGAAGTGCCAACTGATAGCATCCTAGACACCCCTCCATCCATGTGAATGGATCCCAGAGCAGGGCACCCATACAGCCTTGGCCGGCCCTCAACCCGGTGCAACAGGGAGGGAATGATCTGTCTCACAGGGCATGTGAGGGTTCAGTGAAGTGAAGGAGGAGACGTGCTCTAGACGGGTGTATCACTGTGATCTGACCGGCCACGAGATCCCTGACTTTGTCTCATTCTTTCTGGTGTCCCTGAAATGCTTGCTAGTTCAGTAAAAGTTTTCAGAATGCATTGAACAAATAATAGACTGGGAATACAATTTTGGAGTGGAGCATTATTTAGTGTCCAAGGGTCATGGTTTAAGGGTGGCATCTATTCTTCGTGGCAATTACTGGTCAAAATATTGTTCTTGTAAAATAAATTCTCCAGCAAGATTCTTAAATGTGCATATGGTTATTAGGGTATTCTATGAGTTCTTTTTATCTATTCACCCATGCTTGTATGCATCCATGTGTTTATCTGTCCACCTGTCCATTCTTCCTTCTATCCAATGTTTATTGAGTGCTTGTTCTTTGTCAAGTTACTTTTAGAAGCTATGTCTACAATTTTCCTGAACACACAGCTTCTTAAAGCCAAGCAAACTGCTTTGCTGCTGGGTGGACAGTATGTGTGTGAGATCCAGACATCCTGTCAACATGCACTGCTTGAATACCATACACAGAACATAATACCTGTTCTGTGGCAGGTGTTATGCCAGGTGATGGGGATACAATGGTGAGCAAAACTAGACATGTCTCTGTCCTTACTTAGCTTATCATCCGGTGACAGAATTAAATAATAACTCCAACATAAAATTGTAATTGCTATAGGTGTCATCAAGTTCAAGTTCACTGGGCTGTTAGAAAGGACATTGAGGGAACTGACCTAGTCTGGGACATTAGGAGCAGTTTCTATGAGAAAGGGATAATGGGCTGAGATAGGATGGAACAGAAGGAGCTAAGGTTATGTGTTTCAGGCAGTGTGAATAGCATGTACAAAGCAAAGGCAGAAATATACTTGTTTTTGTGGCCTTTGTAACAAATTGCCACAAACTTAGAGGTTTAGAACAATATAAATTTATTATAGTTCTAGAGGGAAGGGAGTCTGAAATGGGTCTCAAGAGGCTAGTTTCAAGGGGTCACAAGGCTGTATTCTTCCTGAAGACTCTAGTGAGAATCCGTTCCTTGTCTTTCCAGCTCCCAGAAGCTGCCTGTATTTCTTACCTCAGGGACCTGTCCTTGTGCCACTCCAGTTTCTGCTTCTGCTGTCACATACCATCACAGCTTCTCTGATTCTGACCCTCCTGCCTCCCTTGTGGTCATGGTTGGGCCCAAACGGACAATTCAGGATAATCTCTCCATCTCAAAGTCCTTAACTTGATTACACTTACAAAGTTCCTTTCCACATGGAAGGCAACAGGTTCCCAGATTCCAAGGATTAGGATGTGGGTATCTTTGGAGGGGGCATTATTCTACCACAAGGGAGTATCATGATGTTTGGAGAACCTGGGAGAAGCCCACGTGGCTGGAGTGACATGGACCAGGGGAGGGGAAGCTGAGATTTTATGTAGTGACACAAATGGGCATTCACCAAGTTTGTGACTGTCTGCCATCTTTGACCACCTTTTCTACATTTGGAGAACTTCCCACACCATGCACTTTACCTCCTACAGTGGACATCAGAACACCCTTTCCCCAATTCCCCTTGCAGCAAGGACACAGCCATGTTCTAAGCTCCAAAAATCAGAGGCCCTACCCCAGTGTCATTTCTTTTCAGAAGAGTGCCAAGTGAGGTAGCCGTGCCTGCAGGATCCGTTCTTGGCTGGGCGTGGTGGCAGAGGCACGGCTTTCAGGAACATCTTCAGTGGAGTTTCTGGTGGCCAGTGCTGGGCCAGAGAGGGGCAGTCTGTGTGATGACATCTGGGAGGGCCTCGCAGGAAGGAAGAGTCTGGGTGAACTTGGCTGCTGGCTGTGGGGCCGCCTGACTGTCTCTCCCAGAGGTTCCGTCAGTTCCTGATTACCCTCCAATGCATTCATTTCCTGCCTGGTCCAGTCATGGTGGGTCTGTCCCAAGACTCCTGACTGCCCCAAGAAGCCAGACTCTAGAAGTTCCTCCAAGTCCTGATAAGAACTTTGATCTTTATCCTAAAAATAAGAGGAAGCTATATAAATGTTTTAAGTAGATGCTTTGGGGGAGAGTGACATATTCCAGCCTATTCAAGTACATTCCGACCACGCCAATATATTCTAGATTGTTAAAATATCTTACAGGCATGGGGAGGCATGGAGGAGCCCACGTGCTCTAAACTGCGTTGGGAAATTGTGATTGGTGGAGGTGTTTATTGAAAAGAAGCACAGATACAGTTCTAGAGTTAGATGGGGGAGTTTATATCAGCACTTCCCAATATTTTTAAAACCATTTCAACATCATTTAACATAGCTCATGTAACGATGATTGTATTTCTACAGCATATCGGAGAAATGAGAAAGACTGTTCACCGCCGGAGGCAACTGGCCTGGGGTCTCCAGCTTCCCCGAAGCTCCAGCCCGTGCTGAGGGGCTCTGCATCTGGAAGCAGCTGTAAGTCACCTGTTGCACCCAGTGGGCCCTGATGGGGAAGTTGGCAGGCTCTGGGTTAGAGGGCAGGGGACAGATTTTAACCCTTTGACTGCTACTTCCTTGTTTGTGCTGCTCCTCTCCGACGTCCGTCCACGGTCTTGTTGCTGCTCTGCTGACGTGTCTGTGAAACACAATGTGCTTTCGATTTGGAGCGGTCCATGCTGGACCCAGGCTTTTGTCGGTGTACGGATTGTAGAAGCTGTGTCATGTCGCTGCCGCTTTTTTGCCACCCCTCTGTCCTACAGGCGCTGTTGGTGGGGAGTTCCTGGTTTACAAAAGATTACAGTTCAGTCATCTTTCCATTAAACTTGATAAGAAAAGCAGCCTTCGAGTTCCACTTGGAGGAAAGGGCATGTGAATCTGGAGAAGTGTTAGAGGCTGAGGGAAACAGTTGGTTTGAATGAGGTCACCGATTAATTGGGCTTAATTAAAGCTGTATGAGCATCTGGACAATTCCGCCAACAAAGGGGATGATTTGGGCATCCTTGGACAGTCCCTTTATCTGCTGAGCACCCATTCTCTGGTTTGGGTCTTGGTTCCAGAAACCATGAGAGGCTCCTGTGCCTGAAAGCTTTTCCAAGTCAATTATTCAGGCTTCTCTATGGCTAGTTAGTTCAGTTAGAGAGCTATTCCAGTGAAGCGAAGGCTTAAGCCCCATGTGGGCCCTTAGTTTTAGCCTGTTCTGCAGCCCCGACGATATATTCCCTCATATGGGGCGAGAGCACACTTCTTGGGCATGAACTGGGTATAGGCTATAGGGTGAATACTAATGTCCCAACCAACTACAGTTGACCCTTCGTATCTGTGGGTTTTGCATCTGTGGTTTTGATCAGCTGTGGATTGAGAATATTTAGAAAAAAAATCTTGGCAAGTTCCAAACTGTAAAACTTGAATTTGCTACGTGCTGAGCACTACACTGAATCCACAAGAATAGAGTGATGTGTAGGCATACCCTGCGGTAGCCTATATGCAAATACAGGTTGTATTCAAACATGCTGCCACTTTATGTAAGGGACTTGAGCACATGCAGATTTTGGTGGGGGGTCCCGGAGCCGATCCCCCTAAGGATACAGAGGGATGGGGGATGACTGCATGTCCTTTCTCAGAGTTGAGTCAGGCAGAGCTGCAGGTCGGTACAGCAGAGATGCTCAGCCAGGTACCTGGGTGCCAGATCTTTGTCAACAAACTCGACTCTGAGGAGAACACTGACAGGGCCTGATTATGAGATGGCCACTCATGCTTTTCTTTCTCAAACCCTATTCTACATCTGGCTGCCATTTGGAAAGTGGCTGATGAACTAATTCCACCTGAGTTAGCAATAACCAACGGTGGCTTAAAGTGCAACCCGTATAAGAAAGGCTTATATATTTGACAAAGGCCATGTGTTTTTTTGAACTAATGATTTTTAAACCACCGTGAAGCAGTATTTAGGATTGGGTAGCCACCCATCTGGTTGGCATGGAGCTGAGGGGTTCCCATGGTGTGGGGCTTTCAGTGCTAAAACCTGGAAAGTCCTGGGCAGACTGGGGTGAGTGGGTCACCCTAATTTAGGGTTTTTGGGAAAAGTGAGTACGTGAGGCAGCAGGGTCAGGCCAGGAGGGCAGCGCCAGTGGGAGGCTGAGCACGGTGGTCTCAGGGTCCTGCCTTTCCCCCAGCCGGGGCAGCAGCCCTTCTTTACATGCTTCATATTTTGAAGTTGTGGATAAGATTTCCCTTGAAGGGCATTTGAAAAATCTTGTGTCCAAAGAAGGAGGGTAAAAAAGAGTCTTTATGGAGAAGAGCAGGGGCAGAAGTCAGGGACTAGAGATGTCCTGAGGTCCCCCACTTTTCTCCAAGAAGGCGTCGCGACTCTGCTGACATGAAAGGCCGAGTTCAGCTCAAGTCACAGCAAAGCAAGCAGGGGTTACCTTGTGTGGAGAATCAAAGGGAGAGGCTGCAGGACAGGTGATATTTGACATGATGATTTGTGTTTATTTTTCTCTGTCCCCTTCTCACACCCTGTCACTTTCCCCAGGTAGTAACTTTCCTTACCTCAGGGGAGGTGGTGTCCTGGTAGGAAGCAGAAGCTGCCTGGAGGCACTTCTTGTCCAGGCTTTTGTCTTTGTGAGTCTCATCTAATGGATGCAATTACGGAAAGTATCTCTGAACACTATGGAAGGGTGTAGAGGGGAGATGTCTGTAAGTTTTAGGGGATGAAAGACTAAGGGTCGGTGAACATCGAGGATCTAAAGAGATGGTAAACTTCAGAAGACAATAGTTCTTCCTGTGCACATGTGAACTTGGATGAGTTTTATATATGCATATTTTTAACCTCATAATCTTATATATGAATATTTATATATATATGTATTTTAGTATTTCAAACGTACCATGAAAGGATGACCCTGCCTTCCTCTGCAGACGATTAGGAGCGTTGCTAGTTTTCCTAGTCACTACAAGAGCCCAGGTCACCCATGGTCACCGCAACCCTTAATTCTCACCCATCCCATGTGCTTCCCTGCCTGTTCAGTCCCCCCTTTTGTTATGACTTTGGAACTCTCAGGTTATCACTGGCTAATAATGCTTCTGGATCCTCACCATCTTCTCTGAGTACTGCGTTTTCACCATAACTGAAACAAACTGTCCCCTGGTGATACCGCTTGCTCTGCGATATCTTATGTGCACCTTGTACCTCTCAGAAATCAGAGCCTAGAAGCAGAAGATGAACCGTCCGTGTTCCCTTCTGTGCTTCCAAACTATTTCTTCTCTATCTCAAAAAAACCCCTTCTTTTTTCTAGTTTTAAAATAGTGGAATAGGGAAACATTTCCTTACCTACTCTTGCATTTAAGAAAAAAAAGGAGGATAAGAGCCAGAAAACTCAAATTCCATCTTAAAGAACACTAGGAGACACTAGGAGAGTTATAAATATGACTCTGAGTCATAACACCTGAGGAAGGGGTGTCAAAAACAGTGAAGGGAAATAGTGGGTCTTCCTCCTGGAGAAGCTGTCTGTGGCTGCTGGTCTCAGGCAAGGCTCATGGAGCAGTTCTTCAAAGTCAGTAACATACGCTTAAGGACAAAGCTTTGTTGTTATAGTTAAGATTAAGTTCAAGTGCATCTAACAGAACATCCAAAACAACAGCTAGAAGTTTGTTTCTCTTTCATGTAAGAGAAGTCTAGAAGTTTTTTGTCAAGAGCTGGTGTAGTGGCTTCACTGTTACAAAGAAATCAGATTTTTTCTTTTCTTCCCTTATCTTTTCTTCTCTCTCTTTTTTCGTTTTGGCCCCCACATGCTGGTGTGTGGCTTTCATCTTTATGATAACCTCTTGATCCGGAGTTGCTGAGACCCCAACCATGATGTCTATATTCCAGTCAATAGAAGGCAGTAAAACCAAAGCTTCCTCTAGCTTTCTATATTCTTTTTTATAGGTTTTTGAGGGGGAGCAAAGTAGATCCCCCCAGAATGTGCCGCTTTGGCACGTGGACTATTTCAAGCCAAAGTCAGTTGGAGGCCAGCAGAGATGGGAAGTGCTTTACACCTCCCTGATAACTGCCTACGGTACTTTCGATGAGGACCTGTGCCAGGAGGAGAGCGGTTAACAGAGACGTGCTTTTATACCAGAAAGACTTACCTGGGTGGCAGGGCAAACATTTGTCTGTCAAATGTACGCTCTTCTTGTCTTCCTGTGCATTGTCCTTTTGCTCGTGCAGTCTGGACCCCGCCCCTTCTCCTGAGCTCAGGATGGTGTGTTAGCCTAATTGCCTGACTGCCGGGAGTCTCATGTTTTTATGGGACTTCTGTATATACAATTTTTTCTCCTGTTACTGTCTTAAGTCAATTGAACTATTAGACCAGACAAGGAACCAAGAGGGGAAGGAAGGAATGTGTTCTGCCCCTACACTTTCCAGAATTCCTTCCCAATGATAGCAACACGAGTCTGATTATATTCACACCTAGTGGCAAAGGAGCTCAGGAAAAGTAATCTTTTATATTGACACATCCAATAATATAGCAGTTCTGCTATAAGGGAAAAGAGAGTGGGTGTTAGTAGCAGTTGGAGGTCTTGGTCTTACTCCTCTTTGGAACAGGGAGAGGATGTGAGGACTAGTTGTAGGAGCCCCACTCGGCCTCGCTGGTACGGAAAAAGGCAGGCAGGAGGGAATGGGGAGTCACAAAGACAGGCGCAGTGACATGAACCAGACTGCAGACGGGGTGGGGCAGGAGTGAGTCTGCACTGTGAAAAGACCAGATGGCCCCTGGGCACTGTTGGCTGGGGAATACCTAAAATCAATTCCTCTCCCAACTTCACATAACAAAGAGGGTTCTTTCCAGTTAGGTGAGCCCCATGTATGTTTTCTGCAAATATTTAACACAGGGAGGACTTTTCTCACTCATGAATAACAGTAAAAAAGGAAGGACCACAAGATCTATACAGATACCAGAAGAAAATGTAGGGGAAAAAAAAGGAGATGTTTGGATTTGGGTAGCAAAATTTCACTCAGAGACTGATTCTGTCTTTGCTAACAATGTGTTAAGTGCAGGTTCACTGTGGGAATTATAAAATTTTCACAAGCCGGTAGTATACAAGAAAATATCACTTAATAAGCCAAATCAAGAAATAACAGACTCCAAACAAATGATGGATTAATCACACTACTGTTCGAGGCAAGGAGAGGTGAAAGGAATAAAGTTCAAATTTGGAGGTGTACCTTTATATGAGCTGGGTTTCTTGGGAGAGATGGCTTAATTAACTCTGAGCTTACTTCCAGCTGCCAGTGCAAAATGAAAGCCCCTTGTTGCTAGAGCGCGTTGCTAGGGAACGAAGTTGCTGGTGTTGGTGGACTGGCCAGGCTGCTCGTGGGCCCTCACTCCAGGGGACCAGTGCACGGCTGAACACCTCTGCCAGCCAAAGAGTTGCCCTCGCCGTGTCAAGAGCAAATGTCTCAAGATACTCGGACTGCTGTTTAGGTCAGCAAAGTGTTGCCTTGCCCAGATGGAAACTCAAATAGTCCTCACCGACTGCAGGTGTGGGTGAATGTTCCCTTGCCATAGGTGCTTCTCCACGTGTTCTCACGGATAAGTCCCCAGCAGGTCCTCGCAGCTGCGTGCCTGTCAATGACAACAGGCTGGATGATGACTTCCTGCCACAACTTATTGTATTTCAATATTATGACAGGACAACTGTACTTCTAAAAGCAACTTTTTCCTTCGTAACAGCCAAATGGATTAAAACAACTCCACTGAAGTCCCAAGTAAGTGGATTTGAAATCTTATTAAGCCAATGCTTGTCAGGAGAAAAACTGATGGCAGGTAAAGGATATTCAGAAAAATATTGGCCTGAGAAACAAAAATTTGATCAAGCATATCACTATCAATGAAAATAATGACATAATTGCCCCTAAAAAACAAGGAGCACAATACAGGTGAAATACCAGAAAGAAGATACTGTATGAACGGTCAGAGCGGGGAAGAGATGGAGGAAAAATTAAGTTCAACAAAGGAATAAATGCACACTAAAAGGGGAGACACTGGTGAAAATAAGGAACAGGAAAATGAAACGAACACAAAAAGTTTTTAAAAGATCAAGGCAAAAATAACAGATAAGATTGACACAGAGAGTCATACCCATAATTGGTGTTAATGATGAAGGCAACCTCCATAAGGAAACTGAACTGATATTTAAAGATGTAATTTAAGAAAACTTTTCAGAAACAAAAAAGGCCCCTTGAATGTATAGGTAGAAAGGTCACATCATGTCTCAGAAAAAATGGCCTTGTTAAGTGAAAAAATGCAAGGCATAGAATCTTATGACAGAGGCCGCACTTCATGGAAAGAAAAGAATACTTTTCTATGCACTGAATATCTCTGAACTCATCTAAAAAAGCTGGCAACCGTGCTTGTCTCTGGGAAGAAGGAATATTTTTATTTCTCAACAGAGACTGCTCAGCTACTTAGCAAACATTCACGCTCCTGTTCTGTCTCAGAGCACAGGAGCCCACTTTGCCACCTGATATTTACCACCTCTCTTTTAGCCGAAGTCAGCGCTTCTCCACCGGGGAGCCCCTCCCACGGGAAATTCAGCAATGCGTGGAGACATTTTGTCACGACTCAGGCTGGGTGAGGGCGTGCTCCCCTGGCATGGGGTGGAATGCTAGAAGGGGTGCTGCTGAACTTCATACAGTGCATAGGGCTGCCTCCTCCAGCGAAAAGTTGTCTTGACCAAATGCCAATAATGCTGAGGTTGGTAAGCCATAGCTTCAGTTTTAGATGGTGGGATGTAAACAGAAGCCATGTGAGGAATTTCTGGGAAGCCTCCCTAAAATAAAGGGGGCATGCCTTTCTTCCTCCTTCTTCAATCTTGCTCTTTGGAATGTGGTTGTGTTGTCTGGGCCTGAGCAGCCATATTGGACCATGAGGACAAGGATCACATCCGCCCTGGCTGGCGTAGCTCAGTGCATTGAGCGCGGGCTGCGAATCAAAGCATCACAGGTTTGATTCCCAGTCAGGGCACATGCCTGGGTTGCAGGCCACGGGCACCAACAACTGCACATTGATGTTTCTCTCTCTCTCTCTTTCTCCCTCCTTTCCCTCTTTAAAAAAAAAAAAATTCCTATTTAAACAGCATTCAACTTGTTAATATTTTCCTTATATTTAGTGAATATTTATCCTCTTTAAGAGATTTTGTTCACCACAAGGTTGTGAAAATACTGTTCTTTGTTTCCTTTTAAAAGATGCATTATCTTTCATATTAGCGTTGACAATCTATCTGCAGTTGACTTTTTTGTGGTGTGAGTTATGACACTAACTTCACTTTTTTCTTCGTGGATACCCAAGTGACCTAGCATCATTTACTGAAAAGATCAACTCTACTGCATTTTGATGTCATGCACCAATTAAGGTAATAAATGGAGTGATTTTAGTTATAAGGTCTGTTTCTCTATTCTGTTACGTTGTTCTATTTCTGAGCTTGTACCTACACTACACTGTTAGTTACTGTAGCCTCATGTCTTGGCATTATGTGTTAATATCTGTCAGCATAGGTTTCCCAAGTGAGTTCTTCCTTTTTGTTATCATCTTGGCTATTCTCAGACCTTTGTTATCTATGTAAATTTAAAAATTAGATAAAAACTTCCACCTTGGCTCGTGTGGCTCAGTGGATTGAGTGCTGGCCTGTGAACCAAAGGGTTGCTGGTTCCATTCCCAGTCGGGGCACATGCCTGGGTTGCAGGCCAGGTCCCCACTAGGGGGCGCACACAAGGCAACCACTCACTGATGTTTCTCTCCCTCTCTATCTCCCTCCCTTCCCCTCTCTAAAAATTAAATAAATAAAATCATTTAAAAAAAATTTCCTAACAATAAAGCTGTTCAGATTAGATTTTAATAAAGATTATTTTAAATTTACTGATCAATTTGTGAAGAATATCCAGATTTATGATATTGAATCATATAATTCATGAGACTGGAATATCCCTTGATTTATTTAGGGATTTATTAAATTTCTCTTAATACTATTTGGTAGTTTCTGTATAGCAGTGTTGTACATCTATTGTTAGACACAGTCTTTGGCATTTGGTTTCTTTTTATATTATTGTAAATAGTGTCTAATTGAGAATTTTATTTCCTTCACCTTGGTTCGATCTCTAGCCCAGAGCCTGGAGTCTTGTAGGGTGGGGATTCATATTTCCTTTTCTTATATTGTGACAGAAAGAAAGGGTGAAGCAAGGGGAGGGACAGAGAGGAGAGACAGAAAGCAATTTACCCAGCAGGATAAAATCTAGAGCTATTTGGAAAATGGACTGAAATAATGCTCATTTGAGGGCACTTGAAACATCTCCATGGTGACTACCGTTTGCCCTGTTCCAGACTTGATGGGTGCGTGTGCCACTGTGCCATGTAATTTAATGTGGAGCTGGTTAGTTCTAACTGGACAAAGCAACCTCGCAGAACAACCTGTTAAGTGATGACCAGCTCTGAAAGTTCTTTTTTTTTTTCTTTTTCTTTTTGGCTTGATTTTTACTGCTTTTGATATTTCTTTCTGCTCGAGTTCATCTACAAACTCCCCATGATCAGATTTCATACCTGTCAGTGAGATCTTTTCAGCTTCAGAGACAAATGCTTCTGCCTCTCATCGTAAGCCAAGGCCTTTCTCTCTTTCGCACCGATAACCTTTACAAAGCAGGGGGGCTTCCTCTTCTCCTCTCTCTGCCTTCGCCAGCCAGTCAATTATTCGAGAGCTGTCAGATGCGAATGGCAATATGTATTAGTCTGGTTCTTTGAATATAAATATAACCTTAAATGTCAGGGTTTGTGTCTTGTTGTTCCTGGGCCAGATTACCTGTGCAAATGTTGCCCCACAGTGAACAATCAAGATGGATAATACAGTTTCTTCAAAGACTTGACAAAAGACACCACTTAGGCAGTGGTGTGATGAATAGTTCCTGGTGATACTGAGTCAGTTCTTGTTTTTGCTCATGAGTATAGTAGATGCATTAATTTTGTCCCTCAGCATCTAATCACCCTTCTTAAACAGAGACTCTGCTTCCATTCTAGGCATCCGCTTCTTCGTTACTATGAAACTATTGGCTTTGGGTGGGGTTGGCTGCAGCCCTGGCCCCTGGGGTAGGTGTTGAACTCCAGCCTGGCCACAGACCTGTGTATCCTCTTCCTAGTGACTGCTTCAGAGACGGGCATGTTGTTTTGTCAGAGGCAATAGGCCATGAAGAGGCATTTATAGGAATGTTGGTAGAGAAGCACTCTCCCTCCTGTGTTGCATTTGATACTCAGAGGTTTTTTCTGGAAAAGATGGCAGCTCCTATCACCAAGGGGAGGCTGAGAATGAAGTCAGTGTGCAGGAGAGCCGCACTGAGAGGGGGACAGGTGTCAGGTGCTGGTGACTTATTTGAGTCTCCGAAGTTGAGATACCTTAGACTTTAAAGTGCTGTGAGCCTATGCACTTCCTTTTCTGCTTAAACCAGTTCAGAGGTTTTGTGATTTACGTATCTGTATCTATGTGCCATAAAAATCTTTCTAACTGATACAGGGCAGTAGATGGAAAGCAGAGGTTTAGCTAGAAAAACTGTGTGGAATTGATTCCTTTACATGGATACTGACTTGATTCTTCTCCATATTATCCTGTTATACTAAGGTTGCTGATAGCAATACACAATGATCTTTTAAGTGAAATGTACCAGGATTTCTATGAGTACCTCCCTTCCCCAACTTCCTCATTTCTGTTGCCATGTTGAGGTCAGAAATTACAGATAGACCAGAGGTCTTGTGCTAGTATGAAAAGATGCAACATTCTGCACTGCATGTAGCAGGAAGGTGTGGCAGAAAGAACTGTGCCTTTGTTCTGTTTTCCAGTGTAATTGGCTGTGACCTTGGACAGGTCCCTTGATCAGGGTGGGGCTGTTTTCCTTGTCAAAAAAATGAGACCTGTCTTGTCTTCAGGCTGATGACACTCAAAAGAGATTAATGTAGAAATGTTTTTAATAGGGTTATATTTGTATTTAATATGTCATTATTGTTACTATTTTCCTTCATAAAAAGAAGATTCAGGGATGACTTTAAACATGTCTGTATTTCTAAGTCCTAGAAAAGAGGAAAATTTATTTATAGTAAACTGTTGAAATGATATTTCAAATATAGACAACATTAGCATATTTTTCCAAAGGCAGACTTAATTCACTGGGTTTGCTTCACTGGTATTTGGCAAACAAGCATGGGTTCACAATCTTGACACAATAAAGGCAGCCTTTTCATCAAATTAATGGCGTAGTTGAACCAAAAAATTAAAGAATCCATAATAGCTTTTAGTGGGCCCTGTTGGCTGCCTCCTCAGCATCCATACCCCAACTCCTGTTGAATCCCCTTTTTGTCTTCATCTCCATCCCCCCTGAAGACCAGGAGGAGCTCTGATTTCTAAGCTGACGCACACATGGTATTTCCATGATGATAGTTCCTAGTCCCAGGGTGGAGGAATGTTCTGAGCTGGCTTCATCAGAGGGAAAGGATGCCAAGGGGATGTATGCAGCACCAGCCATCACTGGCAGCCATGTTGCTACAATGAGGAAACAGTCCTTAGATGGAGCTGGCACTGAGGAGACAGGTAGTGAGAACCTGGGTTTTTAATGGTATCACTATATTTCCGGGCATCCAGTGGTAGGCTTTCTGGTATTTCTTCACTATTTAAGCCTGTCTGAGTCTACATTTTCTGTTACTTGCAGCCAAAGGTATTCTGAATGACCCCATATATTTTTGGAGGGGAACTGAGATGGAATGACAGCAAAAACTATGTGTTGGGGGTACTGCTTTCCTATACTTGTTAATCTGAAGTCAAACTCCTTTTATTTTCTTAGGAAGGGCAGAAGGAAGATGTTAGCCATCACTTGGATTCAGAATTGGGAAGGGGCCAATCATTGGCATGTTACCATGGTAATATTTTTAGCATAAGTATATACCATGCAATATGTGTTGTATACTCATCCTAAAATTATTTATTGTTTATTTACTATTCAGAATTCTGCAGCTAAATCAATGACTGAAGTATTTTTAAAGTTGTACATGTAATTGTGAAAATGAAACTAAAGGCTGAAAGGGGTAAATTTTGTTTCCCATGAGCTTGTGCCTGAATGCATTACTGGCTAAATGGACTTTGGGATTACCTGCACTTAGAAATGTTCTTAGAACAAGGTGATTATTAAGATTGATTTATAAAATGAATCTTTATTCTGAGATGTTTAGGTACTGGGTGAAGGAGATGTTTTCAGAGTCTCGCATGTCTCACTACATAAATAACCTTTTTCTGTATCTGTAGGTCAGGTTGACCTGGAGCTTGGAGCAGTTATTCTTTCTTTCTTTCCAGATGAACGTGAGTCTGAGCTGAATTGCTTGGTGTATATTTAAGGGATAAGTCAATGAATTCAAGGTCAGTCAAAATTGCACAGAAAGTGAGTAGAGCTGCAAAGGAGAGAGGGAACCAAGAGTCAGGGCACAGTAAGTTAGACAGAAACGTTTAGGGGAGCAGTGGGGAAGATCCTGGTCACGGCTGAAAATCTGGCCGAAGCATCTGGTTGGGCACAATGGTTAGTCTTACCCATCTTCACGTTCCCCGGCTTCTGTGTAATGTCATTCCCCGGAGCGAAGTTTTCTTGCAGGTAAAATACAGAAGCAGCACTGCGTAATCTCTGAGGAAAACACCCATTCTCAGAGGCCGTACAGGCGGTGTCTGTCACGCTGTCTGTTCAGCACATTGAAAGTTTGTACTGATGGAAAGTATCGCGGTCGATGGTACGAAACAACCCCAAGTGTTAGTCTCTATCTTTCCTCACAACTGTTTCAGCAGCACCAGAACGTTGTTTAGCGTGGAGTAGATGCCTAATCAATAATCATTGATCGCAATAATGAAGAACTAATCATTGAGCTCCTTTGGTGAGGGTCTTTGCATCTGTTCTCTCATCGAATTCTCACAAAAACTCCAAAAGACGGTCATTATTCTACCCGCTGTGGAGGTCACGAAGCTTGGACTAGGTGAGGTTCCGGACACGGCCGTTCTCCCCACTAACACCTGGCCTTGCTGGACTCCGATTCAGTTTGGACTGGCTCCGAAGCCTGTGCTCTTTCCACAGTGTCATGCTGCCTATGCACAGCATTTCAGCTCCTGATAATCCCCAAACCAGGGCTTAGCCAACTTTCTCATGGGGTTTCATATCTGGTGTATTTTTTAAGTGAGAGGTGATAATGGGGAGAAGAAGCTAGGAAATAATGATCATCCTCATCCTAAGGGTCCCATCATAATGTAGAAAGATCTACTTAAAAAAACAACAACAACAAGGTGAGCCCTAAATAAAGATAACAAAGATTTAATTTAGCTCAATAGCTATAAAATCTCCTCAACATTATTATCTTACAAGCAATAACAGATTCTCCTAGGGAAAAATAAATCCTGTATTTCCTCAGCGTGTAAAAAGGGAGCCAGGCAGGCTGGTGTTGATGTTGTTACGAGCAAGCGGACGGCACTGAGACCCTCTCATTTCCTTTTTTTAATCTCCTCTCCTGTTATTGGCAAGTCCAATCAGAACCAGAGTGCTGCGGATGTCCTTTTATTTCTTTTCATTTTATGATGCTGTTGTTATCACCTAGTTTATGGTTCTCCTTGTGTCTGCCGTGCAAGCTGGCATAATTCAGCTGCTCTGTTGCTTTCATTAATCTAAAGCCTTGTGAATTTTGCTGCTAGTTCTCTAATGATTTGTCTACAGTGGAATACTTTTGAAAGCAAAGGAATTAATTTTAAACGTTTTTCATTTTTTTTAATGTGGCACCCAGAAAATACAAAATTACACATGTGACTCATATTGTATTTCTGTTGGACATCACCAGCCTGGATCCTGAATCAGAAGCAGCCCTTGGACCCACCACCTGCAACTGACCACACACTGTTTCTTAAAGGTGCAGAAGCCCCAGATTCCTCTGCCTCTGTGTCTTTCTCCTGCTATCGCATCAGCTGCCCAGCTTGCCCTCTTATCCACACATTGAAACCCTGCCCTTCTTTAAGGCCGAACTCAAAGATGATCACCTTAGACAATATTGTTAATGCTCCCTCTCAGACCTTATAGGGCACTTTATTGATGGGTTTCAGTTTGGAACATCCAGCTGAGGGCTCACAAACCCCAGCATCCATGCTGACATTGTCATCTTCTTTGTCCAGGGCAGACAGTGCTAACCTATCATAGCACTCTCCTATTGAACCAGGTCATTTAAGATAATCCTCAGTACAGCATTTTAGGCAGCAAGCACCAAAAGATCAGAGCAAGGCATGGTTTGGAATGTTGATGTGCGTTAACAGGCCGGATGCCCCAGAGGTCTAACCTTAACTGAGTGAGGATTTCCCGTTCATGCAGAATTCTCAGGGCAGGATCCAGTAGCACGGCTCACAGGAGAGAATGGCTGTGGGGGATCATATCTTTGCATAACATCTTTTATTTTCTTTGTTCTGATAGCCTAAGTAATTGTTTTATAATAGCAGCACCATTTTCTGCATCTTTCCTTAGGTATTTCCATAAGTCTGTTGATAATTTAAGATGTAGGCAACCTGACTTCAAAGCAGATTGGTTGCTGAGGACTCTGGCCAAGGACTGTCTGGGAATGTTGTCAGCAATCCAGTACCTCGTGATGAGATGAGACTCGTGGGTGGTCCAAACACAGAGTTGACTCAGGCCACAGGGAAGACTGTCCATTTCTGTTCTGTGCCAAAGTGAAGCAGTGGCGTTCCCTGAATGTCTCTGTGTGTCCCTTTGACAGGAAGGTTGTCTAAGTGATGGGAAGGGTTAAAGTTGGGAGAAGGCTGGGGAAGAAAAATTGACAGAAGTGTCATTTTCACAGGTTGGGCATTCCTTATTTCTTCTTGTAGAGTGTGACGTAGTTAAGGTAATTTCTCAATTTTGGGGGGCTCACCCCCCAAAATTCAGTTACTCTTTTGGGACATTAAGAAGCTATAGCTACTGAATGTCGGTACCCATACCAGAAATCCATTTACAACTCTGTTATAACTCTTTTTCATGTCAGCCTCTTCTACAGTATCGAAAACTCATGAGGGCAAAGACTGTATGTAGGCAACTGCAGGTGTTTTATGTTGTTAGAGTGTGTGCGTGTGATTTTTAGATAAGTGACTGATAAAGGCAAAGGATGCTTTGGCTGAACATCACCTCCGAGACCTTCAGTGCAGACAACATGACACAGTTTGATTGAAAGGAATTTGAAACCTAGCTGGTGCCATGACACAAGCGCAGGACGCGTTACAAAACAATGAAACGACAGGGTGAGATAACAGTCGAATGCGTGTGCGAGGAAACTGTTGCATTGCCAAACGCGTTATACAGACACTAAATGCAAAATTCCGCCTGAGAGAAATACTTTCATGGGGAGAAATAGAGATTTTAACATGAGTATGCCCTTCTTCAGGTGTCTGTGCCAAAGGACACATCCTAAGAGAAACAGTGTTGTATTCATCCACTGGAGCCCTTGGCTGCCGCAGTGTCAGAACTACCAAGTTCCCATATAACAATGATTTAAAACCCAGCAAGAGAGCGTTGGCTTTGAACGTAAAGGGTTTTTGGAGGATAATAGGAAGAGAGAACAGTCTCTTGTAATCAAAGAAGTATTTTTTTTGGCAGATGGATAAAGGGGGAAGCCAGGCTGGCTTTGGGGATCAGATACAAGACTGCTCCTTGTCCTACTTTTTGGCCTCACTCTGGCCTCATCAGAGGAAAGGCCTTTTCCCATGTTTACTTCAGAAATAGTTCTGGCTGAAGGGGAGACCGTCCCTTCGTGCCACGTCTGTGCTGAAGCAGACAGAGGCATCCCCTGGAAGGAGTAAGATCTGTGAGGCCAGGGAAGGGAAGGAAGCTGAGCTCTTCAGTGATGTATGTGCCCTCTGAATATTTTTTCAGCCATCGTAGCTGAGCTGACAGGGACAGTGCCAAGGCTTGCACAGTAAACCCAGTAATTGATCTGTGGGGACACCTACACAACGGATCTAATTCAAGATAAGGCATTTCTTGGCATTTCCATAGTTTTTAAAATGGGTGTAAAATTGTCATGAAAAAGTGCTCTTTGGTGGCGAGGGGAGTCCATAATGCAAGCATGAGCTGGCCCTCTATGTCATTCTGCCTTGGACTAGATTTTTTTTTCCTTTTAATTTAATTTTAATTATTTTCAGCACTGAACCTGAATTGAAACATAACTGAACATGGAAGTTATAAACACTCCCAGTGGTAGATGAGGACATCCAGGAACCCCGCCAGATGTTGCTCTGCTGGGTTTCCCAAATCGTAGATTAACCATGAAATTCCATGTAGCCGCCTGGAAAAACAATTGGATTTGGGTTCAGGTTCTTGTTTGCACACACCACGTGGTTTTTCAGCGCTTCAGAAGTGGCCTCCATAAACAATGATAGCTATCATTTATTGGGCATTAATTAAGTAGTAAGCACAGCATTCTAAACCCTTTATACACATTAACTTGGTTCATCTGCAAAATAAACTTAGCTAGATCCGCTGAAATTTTAGAGTCCAGGAGCTGAGATTTAGCAAACTAAGTAATTTGCTCAAGGTGCTAAGTAGCAGAGCCACGGCATACACCCAGGTGGTCCAACTCCAAAATCCACATTTTCCACCACTGCATTCTGGTTTCTACTAAAGCGTTTCTCAGCTCCTCCTCCACAATAAATGTCAATGATTCTGTGAGCATTCATTTCATCAAGTTAACCATTGAACAACATGCATTTGAACTGCGTGTGTCTACTTCAATGTGGATTTTTAAAAAATAAATGCTATACATGTATTTTTCTATGATTTTCTTAATAACATTTTCTTTTCTCTACTGGCTTGGTTGTAAGAATACAGTATATAATGCATATAACATATAAAAGATGTGTTAATCAACTGTTTATGTTATTGGTAAGGCTTCCTTCGGGTCAATAGCAGTCTGTTGATAAAGATTTTGGGGAGTCAAAAGTTATATGCTCATTTTTGACTATGTGGGAGATCAGTGTCCCTAACCCCCACATTGTTCAGGGGTCAACTGTATTACAGCAACTATCTTCAGGACCATAAGTTTTGAGGGAGGGTCTTGGCCAGCTTGATTCTGACATTTGAAACTCCTTTGAGTTGTTCTAATTTGCTGGAGCGTAAGAAGGCATATAACGCTATTAACATTAATACTTGTGTGCGTTTCAAATTAAAGCAAACCTTTGCCCATAGAATTCTTCATTTAATGAGAATTTCCCTTTTCTTCAAGCAGACTCTTGAGGCAGGGCATGGGCAGGGTGAATGTTACAGTTCTCGTTTTCCAGGGGCTGAGGGAGTGAAGACATTTGGCTGTTACTCACCTAGTAAGTGTTGGAGCGGGTACTGCGATCCTGGCTTTTCTAACACACTGTGTGAGGCTATTGGCGGGGTCGGGGCGGTGTCGGGGGCTGGGGGCATTGCTGGGAAAATCCATTTGCCTTCATTGATCATGTCCTATAGCACAAGGTAAGAGCTTGGAAAAAGCCTCTGCTGTGATTTGTTAGTGAATTCTGGAAAACTCCCTTCTGTCATTTTCTTAAATGCAGTTGAGAGCTTCTGTGTGCACCTGTGGGACAATTCTACGAGCTGCACAAGGACAGGTGTCCCCTGCTTCCCGCAACTTCGGGTTACCCTGCTCCACTGTTAAGAGGGAGCCACAGTAGTGCTTGTGCTTACTAACCGAAAGACTGCCACAGGGGATTTTCACTTTACGAAAAAAGGCAAAAGTGGAGATAGCCTTTACTGTTTGTTTTGCAGTGAGTTCAGCCATCACAGAGCGGCGGGAGTGGCACTGCTTTTACTATACGTTGGTGTCATTTTAGGTTTTATGTGCTGTTCAGTATGATTTGGTAGGTTACTTTGGGGGGTATGCGGATGCTCAAACATTTTTCCATATAAATTAATGGTAGTTGCTTCTTCACTTTCTGCCTTTTTGGCTTATGAAAGGTTTCCTAGGAACAGCCTACTTTTGGCTCACAGGGCAAGCCCGTGTTTGCCAGGAGGCTGGGCCCTCGATGAGAGGTATGCAGTATTGGGGGAGTGAAAGGGCTGTATTACAAAGGGGAGCCTGCACTGATTTTCCCCAGGCAGACGCCCCCTGGTTTCGCAGTGTCGCTTGTCAGGGAACACCAGCTATCAAGCCAGGCAGTCTGGGCTTGGCGGGCTCTGGACACAGCTTGGTCATCATTGCCCCATGACAGAGAGAAACGAGATCGCCAAGCACCAGAGCTGCTGATCCCTGGACAGCGATTCCGACAGATGCACTTGGTGACTCCAGGCAGCCTCACTGCCGTTTTGTGTCGCTTTGTGCTTTCCTCCCACTGAGGTGGCTGGAAGCTAACCTTGCCTTTCTGTCAGCCCCTAGCTTGTCATTTTGGGGATGGACACTTGTTCTCTCTGGATCATCTCCAAGCACTCCAGGGCCTGCCGGTGTTCATTCTGGATGTCTCACCCCCTGGCAAGTAGTTGCTTCATCCATCAAAAAGCCTAGGGACAACAGAGCACCCCAAAGGTTTGCTCTAATAGTGTCTGTGTTAGTTTTTTTCAAGGTAGTTTGGCTATGCAGATTAGTGAGGATGATCCTAACGCAAACCTGTTAGTATTCAAGAGAATGGTGATGAATTTCTCCCATTTCCACCTCTGCTCCCACCCAGGGTGTCCTGGAAGCCTTGAATTTAGAGGGTCTGATTTATTTTTGGCAGCAAGTTGGGGGGGTGGGCAGTCCTTATGTAGATGCAGCTGGAAATTGAACTTGGCCTTGAGCCCTGGTAGCCTGATCTCCACCATTTTTCTTCTCTCTCCTGGACCCAGGAGGCAGCTCTTTGTTGACTAAATTCAGGCCAGAGGCAGGGACCAAGTGACATTTCTCTTTCAGGGTGGTAAAGCCTTGTGTTTGACAAAGTACCAGTGCTTGCCAAAGCTTTAGACATGAACACAAACACTAATTTACTCTCATCAGCCTTGAAGGGTAGGAAAACCTCTCTTGTCCACAAAGTTCCCATGATGCCAGCACTTCCACTCACATCGTTCCTTAAAAACAATCACTAGTGGCATCTTATAAAGTAGGTGATGGTTGCTAGTAAGAGTTCCTTATTCTGACATAATACTTTATACTTTCCAAAGCACTGTGACATTGGATTCTCAAATGTTTTAAAAATATGTACAGTTGTTAAACATTCTGCTCTCACCCTCACAGCCAAAAACACTTTGACACATGTAAAACCTAAATGCCTCCAAATTCTGAAGTTTTTATCCCTTTCTGTTTGCTTTTTTCATTTTCCTCTCATCTATAGGGTTTTTGACCCTTTGGATTGCTGTTAACTTATGAATTATACAATATCTAGTGCTTAAACAGATATAAATTATCTTAATAATTTATATGCATGCGAAGCAAGTAAGCACAAATGCAGAAAAGTCACAACCCCACTAAACCAGTTGAAAGGAACTGGGTATAGGACTATAGTGCCTACCTCTTGGAAGGCATTAGTCTTTGAACAGAGAGGTTGCCCCTGACTTAGCAGAGAAGGCAATGAAGCAAGAGCGGTCAAGTTAAAAAGCAGCTGAATTTTCTTACCGGAATAAGAAGATGAAAGAGGAGAATAGAACACTAAAGTCATATCCCACTGCTGAAAGGAAAAAAATGTGACAGAAGAAAATATTTAGGTTGCCTTTGAAATGGTTATTCAAAGCCTAGGACTGAAAAGCGAAGCCAAGGCTAGGTTTTTGAAAAGTGTGATGGTGGTGGTTTGTGTCTCATTGAGTTCTCAGTGGGACAGGCCATGGATAACAGCTTTAGACTAGCAACCTATCGAAGGGGATTTTCACGCAGAAAATAATGTGAGGATGAGGAGGCAGATTTCATTGCTTTACGTGATGCCAAGGTCTTGAGCACGGGACTCAAAGCATCTGTTCTGAAGGCTAACTCACTTGGCATAGCTCGCTCTCAGTTCAGCACTGAGGCGCTTGGGATGCTGGGCTCAAAGAGGAAGCAGAAATGAAGAGGTTTTACATGTACTGAGTGAAATAGAAAGCATCTCTACTAGAAAAACGGTGATTGAGACTGACATCATTGCACACTCTTAAATTTTGCAAGAGACGCAAATATCTCAAATGTTATTCTCTGAGAGGGGAGCCCCATGCCCTATGTGTGGGGACCATATGGTTATAATCGACATCTTGTGATTAACATCTTAACGAGAGGTAATAGTGAGTGTAGGATGAGGCTTGAGTGTAGGGTGAAATGTAGTGATCTAAAAACTCCAACACACAACCTGGCATCCTGATTGAGTTGAAACCTAGAGGATCATCCTCTGTGCTCCCCTTCCCTTAGACACCCCTGAAGCTCTGTCTAGTCTTGGTCAACAGTAGTACTTGGTTAGATTGGTTTTGGGGATATCATTTAGCAACTGTGGAAGGGGCTGGGATTGACTTGTGCTCTATGTAGTATGGGAATGTAGTTAGGACTCACGAACATTTGAGACTGAATAAATTCAACTTTAGAAGTTCTTCCAGAGATATACATTTCAGTGGAAGACAGCTCAAGGCTGCAATTGCTGATGAAATTTCAACCACACCAAGACCCTTCTGGATAAGAGCAAACAAAAAGAAAGTTGGGCTTTAAAAGTCTTTGGCCTTTGGACTTGTTATGGACTTTAATTTGTAAGAAATGAAGAAATGTTATTTTTGAATTTTACCTTTCTTCCTGTAGTTTTGATAATGACCTTTTGTTTGTTGATATTGCTGATATTAGAGGGTCATTATATTGCCTTTTGATTACTTAGGACATTGAGAAGCTTTATTAAATAGAGTGTGCATAATTTGGGGTAGGGATTTAGCTTAGGTGAAAGCATAGAGTTGGCTTTAATTGAACTTAACTAATAGTCAGCTATTGCCGTAATAATGTTGTGTAACACACTATTCCAAAACTCAGTGAATTATAAAAATAAGGATTTATTTTTCTCATTCGGATCATCTGCGGCATTTCTACTTCAGGCTGCTGGTTGTTAGGTTAGGCTCCAGGTCGGGTTCAAGTTTGTCCCCTGTGCCTTCATAGTCTTTCTAAATGCAGCAGCTGCCATAGCCTTCTCACGACTATGAGAAAAGAGAGCAAAACAAGCCCTTAAGGCATTGGTTCGTAGCTAGACAATGTCATTCCATGCATATTCACTTGGCTAAACCCAGCGTCACTGGAGTGAGGAAATGTACTCTGGCTACTCTTGAGCACTGCGAGGTCTCATTAGAAGAGACCACAGAGAGCTGAGAATGGTGATCTAATTTACCACAAGTAGTATGTTCTTGTTTTGTTGCATTTGTCACTTTACCTTTTATCTATTCAGAAACGCTGTTGAAAGTGTACCCAGCTTCCTTCAGAAATCTTCCGTGGTTCCCACACACGCAGGCCCATTAACTGTTTGCATGAGAACTAACCCCCGAATAACTGAATGAGAATCTTCTTGAATGGACTTTAAGGCTTTGAGTTTTTAATGATCATGGAAGATGATTTCAATGCACTCTTAGATTCCAAGAACCAGTCCACTTAACTTAGGAACTCATTTCCTATTTAATAATGGGGATTACTCTACTTTATCTAGTATGTACTTGCTAATTATTACCTGAATGAAAAACATTCTTTCTTTTGTGTTTGTATTTCACTGAAGCTGCATCAGACCTCTCACAATTCACTCGGCCCATCTTACCATATTCTGCCTTGTCCAGAAAACCATTCACCCAGGTGTTCCTACCTAAGTTCTGCTCCAACCCAAACCATGTATATTCTAAGGTTCATTTCAAAGGCTGCCTTTTCAATGTATGTTTTCTTGGTTTCTGTTTCTGTGCAAACTATCAGGCCCTGCCATTTCTTAAAGGTAACGGCATATGGATCTCCACCTCCAGATTAAAAGCATCTTGGTGACAAGGACATGCCCCATTTATCTTTGTCTTTTTGTTTTCAAAACTTACCTATAGTTCCCTTTGAGTGCCATCTCCATCTGTAACATTTTCCCCTGATCGCTTACCCATCGCTCTTTCCCTGCCATCTTGCTGATGTTGAGACACTGTCGGTGGCGTTTTCAGGTTTGTGAGTCTCCCTTTTTCTGTTACCCCTCTGTCTGTACAAACCTCTCATTTGCTCTTTGATTTCCATGACAACAGCTCCGGTTTTGCCCTTTTCATCTCTTCTGGTTGTTCTCTTCACTAAGTGTGTAGCAGCAGGGGACACAGATGTTTCTCCTGGAAGCCTCTGGCCGTAGTCTTCCCTTGAGAGCTTTCTCCCTGTTACTTTGAAAAACATGTCATGAGGATCTCTACCCCTTGAAGGAGAGGGGGGTCTTCCCACTCCAGTTTTGGTCACTGGCTTTAATCATTTTTTAAAATGTCCTAATCCAGATGGAGAATTTTAACACCGTGTATACATTAATGCCAAGTTTCCCAGCTCTTGAGCAGTTAATTCTTGCTAAGTGTGATCTGACATCCCCCTTATCTCTTACTTTACATTTTACTGCTTTCTTGCACATAAATCTTAGTGATTTTAAAGAGCCACATTCTTCTTTGGTAAGTGCATTGAGGATTGTTAGGAATGTATCTCTGATTCTATAGTGTTAGCAGAGGATTCTAAATATTTGGCTTTCCAAGATCACTTTTGGATCACTCCTAGCCTTGTCACTTTGCACTTGAGATGTAGTTATAATCCCTTCCCTACATCACAATTCTTGATGTCAGAAGGGAAAGTATCATTTCATTAAATATGTTTTATTCCTTCTCCTATTTTGCAGAAAAAATTGAGGGGGGGAGGATAAGGCTTTCCCAAATATTTTGGTCCTTTGAACAAGACAATGATAATGTAATACAACTATAGTATTACTTTTTAAATGATTTTTTGGTCTCCCGTATTCCTATGAAATTTTTTCAGTGAAGGAAATGTTCCCCTGCCTCCAACTCCTTATGCATATGACTTTTCTGATCCTTCTTAGGTATTAGAATATTCCCAGGTTACTTAAGTTGAAAACAAGACTTGAATACAGAAATTAGGGTGTCAACTCTAAGATGCTACATAAGGAAGATTTTATGTCAGGTTTTCTCCTTTTGTTCATTTGGGGCTTGCCACGGGCTGGCCCCTGGCAGGGAAACAGAAGTATGGTTGGCTTCTTTTCTGTGTTTTTTCTCTTCTTCCAGCTTGATAGCTACTTGCTGACTCCTCCTAAGTTCAGAGTGGTGAGAGAGAACACGGAGAAAGGGACAGGAAGGGTCTAACTTGAACTTGTACTATCTTAAGCTGGTTTCTCACTCATTGCTATGGCAGCTACTTAAAGGTGATTCTTTCTCTCTAGAGTGACATTGGAGTTTATTTCAGAGATTGTCACCCCCGGGGACCTAGCTCTATAGTTCTTTCACTGAGGAACATATATTTCCTGCTCCACTGGTTGGTCCCTGTATGGTCCCTAGAAACCTAGCATTTACTTCCAGCCTTCTGTGGGCGTCCCTCTGCCCCTTTACATAGCCTATTGGACAAGAGCCAAGGCACACTAAAGCTGGTGTTCTCTCATGTGTGTCTCATCTGCTAATGCCAGCCAATCCAGGCAGTTGCCCATGTCACAGCGGGCTGCTGAGCTCTCTCAGGCACACACTGGGCACCAGCCTTCTGCTTCCAGCTACAGGGAGCACTTTCTGGCAAATAGCTACTTATTGGTCAGTTGTTTCGAGTGTGTGATCAAATTGTTCTTCCTTTGTGGGTTGTCTGGGGGAAGACCCAAACAGGGTCCTGTTAAGAAGGAGGCAGGTGTAAAGAAACAAGCAGTCAGAGTTCCCAAGATCCAAGCGTCCACTATTCTGCTTTAATTGTTGCTCATGACGGTTTTCTTGGTCCCCCGGGTTGTGGTGAGGCGTGTCCTCATACCAATGGTCTGCAAGAAGACAGTGCCTTGTCCTGTCTCCGGAGCTTCCCCCTGCCCTCCAGAGCCCCCTTGTGGTCCAGCCAGTTTAACGTCAGTGGGCATTTCCCAGTCCCAGCCAGGCTCATTGGATTTCTCAGCACTACCACCTGAAATGGCAGACATGGAAAAACGGATTCAGATATGTTCAGTGACTTGTTTTCTATCTGAGAACAAGTCTTGACTCATGGTTCTGAGCTCTTTATACCCAACCCCCAGGGAGTTAAAAAACCCCATGCTTAGTACGATCCACAGAATTTCTGATCTGATTGATCCTGAGTGGGGCTTTACTGGATTCTAAAGCTCCCTAGTTATTTCTGTGCAGCGAGTTTGAAAATCACCAGGAGAGGGAAGGATGTGGTAGGTAGGGAAGGTTTTCTGACACGGACACCCAGATAAAGCAGAGACAAGACCAAAGGAAGACTTCTGGGATGACAGAGGAGTTCTGTTTCATGTTTAACCACTGGCTTTCGGAGAATAAGAGCACTGCTTTGTAGGGGTTGTGGCATCCCATGATGTGAATACTCCCACCGTGGCTAATTTCAAAACACTGATGTGGTAGCCCTGAACAGAGCTGGGAACAGACGCTAACAGTGCCTCGTGTGAGCTTGTGAGAGCTGACTCTCCCTACGCAGGCAGAGCAGGCTGGGCAGAGGCCGCTCTGTTGTTCCGTAGGGCGGTTCGGTGCTTTTTTAGCTCAGTTCTCCCTTCGGGACCGCGCTTTGAGCCGTTCTTTTATACAATCAACACATCCACTGAGTAGTCCCTCTGCCCTGCAAACCCCTGGAAATGAACAGACAAGAGAAGGAACTGGTCTTTTCTTAAAGGTGGCTTCTGTGTCCTCTCCAGAGTTTTAGAGATGCCTTTAGATTTCTAAGTGACATGCCTTGTTTTTCCTTCTCCTTTCTGGTTCTGTCACATCCTGCACATCGTATCACTTACCTACCAAAGTCTGGCCTAGCTGTTCATCTCTGCTCCCCCAGTTCCTACAGCTCTTGACACTTGGATAGTGAGTGTATGAGTTCTCCTTGAGGTGCTGCACGCTGTTAGAAACGGACCAGCGACAACAACAGTGAAAACAATGGTCCAATAGAGATGAGACTTGTAGCCTTCCTCAAAAAATACCCTCAGGTAAGAAATAAACAAAAACCTTTTACTTCCTCCTCTGAATAAAACTGCTCTTCTTTTTGACCCTGGCCTGTGTGGCTCAGTTGGTTGGAGTTCTGTCTCATAGATTGAAAGGCTGCAGATTTGATTTCTGGTCAGGGCGCATAACACAGGTTGTGGGTTCAATCCCCAGTTGGGCTGGCGCGTGTACGAGAAGGTGACCAACCAACTGATGTTTCTCTCTTACATCGATGTTTCTCCCTCTCTCTCCGTCTCCCTTCCTCTCTCTCTAAAGCAATGTAAGAATGTCCTCAGGTGAGGATTAAAAACAATGAAAAAAAACTGCTCTTCTTTTTGGACTTCTTGAGATACTGTGAAATAAGCACACTCAATGAGAAATGGAAGTCCTGTACAGGACAAGACATAATCAGAAGCATGGGGAATTAGAGTGAGTGGTTTTTCGTTTGCATAAGACCGATATTTTTTGCTGTCAGGAAATTATCCTTTTTTTCCCCTTGAAAGCAGACAGAATGTCAAACACAAGTTGTAATTGGGCTATGTGAGTTACATACAGATTAATCCATTATTAGTCTAAATGAGAATCTTGATTCGGCAAGATGGTATTTATCATCCAATTGCTTTGCTCACATAATCCAAGTGACTTTGTAACTTTAATTGTATTGCACGTTCTAGAAATATTGCTCATGATTACACCCTGTTTGAAATAATTAGGTGGTAATTAGCATTACAAGTTTCTTTTAAAAATACCATCATTAGAGAGATTGCTAAATGAATTACCTGGCACTGGGGACTAGATTTTCTTGGCATAAGTAACTTTCTCCACAGAAGGGGCAGTGATGTTCAAAGGCATTCTTAGAGAGAGCCTGTATTAGTTTGAAATCAGTGCTGTAACAGATCACCACAAATTCTGTGGCTTGGAACAAAACAAATTTGTTATCTCACAGTTACTGCAGACAGAAGTCTGGCAGACTTCACTGGGTCTCCGGTTATAGACCCAACGGGGCCAAAATCAGGGTGCCGGCAGGGCTTCATTCCTTTCTGGAGGTGCTAAGAGATGATCTGTTTCCTTGCTCTTTCAGGCTGTTGGCAGAACTCGGTTCCTTACTGTTGTAGGACTGAGCTCCCTGTTTCTTCCCTGGCTGTCAGCTGAAGTTTGTTGCCACCTGCATGCCTTGGTTTGTGCCCCCTCTGTCTTCAAACTACCAATGGCAGATGGAGTCCTTCTCATGCTTCCAGTATCTGCTGCCTTTTTTTCTGTTGCATCTCTGTGACCTCAGCTGAGGAAATTTCTCCTCTTTTATGGGCTCTTGTGATTAGATTGGGCCCAGCTGGATAATCCAGACTAATCTCTCTATTCAATTTCTTTAATCATAACCACATCTGCAATGTTTCTTTTGCCATATAAGGTTCCAGGGATTATGGTCCAGGGAAGAGGATGTGGACGTATTTGTGTGCATGGGACATTATCAGCATCCTACAGAGCCTGGGCCACATGTGAATTTCATTTGGCATATTGTTTATTCTCAGAAATGGTAGTAATATAGCAGTAATTTCTCTTTCTTTTGGGGTATTGACTGACTCCATCAGATAAAGACCAACAACTGAATAGCATTTTGCTATGTAGGGTATATCAAGATGCTATTAAAGGCAAAGAAAAGAGGATTTTAGTAACTGGTTGGTATTTTGGGGAGGAGGTATCTCATAATGAGCCCTTGGTTTTTAAAACATTGGCTTGTATAAGTGAGTGAACATTTATTTATTGAAGAGATGTTTGCTTAATTGTGTGCTGTGTATCTCTCACTAGTCCAATGTGAAAAAAGGATGATGTCTTTCTCATTCACTATTGTATCTACACAGCCAGGAAGGGGGACTAGCGTGAGTTGTTCAATAGCTGCTTCGTACAGAGGTTTTTACTGAATGAGGTTCTCATCTTAGCAACTCCTGTGAGAGCACCTGGCAGGGCCTGAGAGCTAAGCAGTGAAATGGGCAACATGGTCCCTGTCTGTCTGCTCGCAAACGGACGTTAAACAAATAATTATATAACTGATTAATTACAATGGGGGCAAAACAGAAAAGCTCAAAAGTGGCACACATGTATTTCAATTATTTTATTATCACTTGAAGTATGTAATTATCCACCAATACTTTGATGTAGGTTCAAGTCATTTTCTTTGAATAGGGTTGACTGAATGAACTTTCGTCTTCCTTCTTACATAAATCGTACCCAAAACGCATCTTCTGTGGTTCCAGGTTTTGCTTCCCTTTGACGGAGTGAGGACTCGCAATCAGGGTTGGCAAACTGGGGCCTGAGCTGAGTCTAGCTTACGGTCTGTTTTCATACAGCCCCAAGCTATGAATGGTTAGTACACTTTTCAGTGGTGGAATAAACAAGATAAATAATATTTTGTGACATGTAATAAGGGTATGAAATTTCTAATTTCAGTGATCATAGATACACTGTTATTGGGACACAGCCATCCTCAGTTGTGTAGGTGTTGTCTGTGACTGCTTTCATGCTGCGGTGATGAAGTGGAGTGGCTGTGTGACAGATCCTATGACCCGCAATGTCCAAGTGTTTACTGTCTGACTCGTAAGAGAGAAAGCTCTCTGACCACCCTTGAAATACTTGAGAAGGAAAATGAGTACAGAAACCTTGTCAATTCCTCCCCCAATCATTTTCTCGTGTGTGTGTGTGTGTGTGTGTGTAGTATATGAGGAGGGGTGGCCATGGTAGGAGGGGTCAGGTGACCACTTTCTAGTATACTACATCTTCCTTAACAACAAATTTTTTGTGGCCTCACTTTATCAAATCTTTTCAAAACATTTCATTTTTTTTAGAGGAACAGCTCTCTTTCTTATTTAAGTCATATTTCATCAATTTACACTATAAATCATGCAGTGGTGGTGCTAACAGGTGCAAACAGCCACCGATCAGTTTGGAGGTACTTGAGGATATCAAATCGCCATGATGCACACTTTAAATATCTTATACTCCTATATGTCAGTTATTCCTCAATAAAGCTGAAATAAGTAAGTTAACTCTTAGGAGAGCAAAATTCAGTTTGCAGGCGAATGTAGCTGACTCTGGAGAGTATTCACCTCTCTTGGTGGGCAGCAGGGTGCGCTGTTCCAGGGAGGAGCCCAGTGCCTTCAGCCACCCACAGAGCGAGGTCATCGTTCTGTGTTTTACAGAGGAGGGAGAGGTCTGGTGAATAGGACATGTGGGCCCAGGGCAGATGGGTAATGAGGGCTTTTGCTGTGTGTAAGATTTGATCCAAATCAAATTTGCATGTGATGTTTAGAACCATGAGTTTGTAGATGTCATGTAGGTATCCTTCATGCAAGGTAACTTGCATCTGGAATTTTGAACTTTTGGCACTGTTGAATTTTGAACTATTAATGTGGGGAAATATTTCATGTTATTGTATTTCAACTCTCTAACCTAAGAGACCTTATTGCCAGAACTCTGATTGGACTCTCCCAGAAACTCTGTCTTCCAACCAGCGTCAAAGGGAAACTCTTTACACTACTCTGTTTAGAATTCAGTCAGTAACTACAGTTGTTCTTGGTGCTTCTGCCACAGAACGTTCCTCCTGTCATCTCTTAGTTCAGCACAGAGTATAAATAAAATCTCCATAAAACTTTTTAGTATGCTTAATCATCTACCTTTGTTCCCTTAAACCAATATTCATTCTCCCGAATATTAATTTTAAATTATTAAAATGAGAACAATCATTGCAAAGTGTAACAAAGAATTAAAAAGTAAATCTCAACCAAATGAAGATGTTAAAAATAGCATCAAGGTGGATTTGGTATCACTTCCAGTTTAGAAACATCGTCTTTTCATATTGCAATGGTTCCTTTAGCCACGATTGCCATCACCCAGTGAGCCACTGGCCATTTTCATGTTACAAGGCCCTAGGCTTCCGGAGGCAAAGGCAACCTCTCTCCATCTTTTCTAATTTGCTTCAGTAGACGCAATATGAAAAAAGCAAGCATTAAGGCAGGATCTCTTCTTTCTCTTTAGTTTCCCTCTCTGGAGCCAAGTTAGAATGGAATACAGTCATTAGGAGGTTATCTAGTGTAACAAGCTTCCACCAAAGGCAGAGCAGGAGGCTGTGTTCCTCTGTGAGTTGTTTATGAAGTAGCTCATGGCTGACAATCAGTGAAGTAAATCCTTCGACAAGGAGAGATTTACAAGGACTTGTCACGGAGACTAAGTGTTTCTACAGCGTGGAGCAGAGCTGGGACCAGGGATTAGCAGCCCTGCACATAAATACAGCTCGCAGCTTCCAGATGCCACAGCTGGGAGCTCTCAATAGCCACTCTGTGTAAATGTGTCTATGGGATGAGTTCTAAATACTCACTGTGTGCTTGTACGGGATTCATATTTCTTCTAGGATCTATGGACAAGTTATCAAGGTGTCCTCCAGACACATACTGCAACCGTGGGTCTCGTTTTCTTGGTATCTCAGGAAACCACAGTGCTTAAACCACTCCTCTGTCACTAAGGAAGGAGCCACCCACTTTAAGTTTTCACTCCAAACTTGCTTCTGGCTCTCATCTGTGTATTGTCCTTTGTGATAGGTGTCTCTTGGCAAGTTTGTTGTTAGCTATGAGGAGGGGTGGTGATGGTAGGTGCACGTGGTGTGCTCATGGGCATTTGCTGTGGCCTGAATGTTTCTGTCCTCCCCACCCCACACTCCACCCCAAATTCATGTGTGGAAATGCTGATACCCAATGTAATTGTATTAGGAGGTAGGCCTTTGGAAGGTGCTTAGGTCATGAGAACAGAACTCTCATGAATGGGATAGTTTTCTTATAAAAGAGAATGCACAGAGCTCTAGCCCCTTCTGCCACATGAGGACACAACAAGAAGTCTGCAGCCAGGAAGAGGGATTTTATCTGGCCATGCTGGCATCTTGATCTTGAACCTCCAGCCTCCAGAACTGTGAGCAATACATTTCCATTGTTTATAAGTTACCTAGTCTGTGAAATCTTGTTATATCAGCCAAAAAGGACTAAGACAAGACTGACTTACACAGCTTCGTTTTGATGTGATGTGTTATGTAATTTTGTTAGCTCCCAGTGAAAGAATAGATGATCAGCGGTCACTTGTGCCAGGGGTGTAAATGTCTGGAATAATACACCTTGAAAGGATATTGAAGATCATCTGGGTCATCTCTGTCATACATTTAACTTTCTGTGCCTCATTGTGATCATCTGCAAATGGAGACCGTAAGGGCACTGCTTCGTGGGGCTGGCTTGTTTACTGAATTAGCAAACGCATGTGAACCACTTAGACCGATACCCGGGAAGTGGTAAACACTCGTGAAATGTTGGCGGCGGCACCATTACTACCACTGCCTCGACTCCTGTTAGCATTGCTGCTTCTGCTGCTGCTGCTATCGCTCGACTGACTTCCCTCGCCCAACGTTGTCTGCGAGCAAACAAAAAAACCCCACTTAAAATAAAGAGGAGAAATATATTTAAGCATTCGCATCTGAATGATATGCATGAGTATGGTGTGTGTGTAGGTGTACTATGTGGGTGTTTAAACCTAGTGTGTGTACATCATTTGTGCAAAACTGTCAGATGAGATCATCCAATCTGTCCATGAACTAACGAGGAACTGCTCACATCTCGTCACTCTCACGTTGCTGGTTGGTATCAATAATCCATTTGTATTTGCACGTGACCTTGTTGGTGCACCCGATGAAACATATTACTGGGGCATGTCTGAGAGAGGCCTCCTATGTTCGTTTTCAGGAAGTTGAGTCACAAAGCAGACTGAATTCTTCTTTTGTCTGTGTGCTCAAAATGTAACCCATGTGCAGTAGGCATAAAATATGAACTTGTATGTACTTCCTAAGAATGCTTATTCTTAGGAAGAGTCCGAAATTGGTGGTATTAAGTCCCCTACCTGCTGATTCGGTGTCCCCTGCCACCGTGAATTCAGAGACAGATGGAGGTGAAGAAACCCTGATGGCTCACAGCAGTCTTACCTTGTCCTAAAGAACGTCCACTCATGGTCCTGCAAAAAGTACCTGGCAGCTCCGCTATTAATGACAAAAAACTGGAAACAGCCTAAATGACCATCGAGAAGAAAATGGAAAAACAAATCGCAATTTATTTGTACAAGGTATGACATAGCAGTAAAAATGAATGAACTGTAGCAATAGGCAACAATTTAAGTGAGTAGTGATAACAATGGTAAAACCCACAAATTCTGGAAGGTCATATGTAGTATGGCATGCTTCTTATAATGTATAAAAACAAAACTGAACAGTGTGTTATTTAAGAATATACACACGTAGTAAAACTCCCCATACTTTTGTGCATTTATATATTTACTTCTAAGTAGAAAATAAGTGAATAAATTAAAAGAAGGCTGTGCATTGTCTACTGACAATATTCTATTATAATCATAATACAAATATAATCCAATCTCAGCATCTGAAGAAGGGATAAAAAGGAAGAAAAAAATAACACTTTCAAAAAGAATGATCTCAGTAAGCCATTGTTTTGCAGGAAATAAGACTTCATTCAGCAAGCACTGTGTACTTATTTACTGAACAAAAACCACGGAGTATGACTTGGGAATGGGAAACTGTTATTCAAAAGTTCTTAAAAAGAGTTTTTGTTTTATTTGATAACAACTGTTCTCTGTAGCCTTTTTCACTGCCTTATTTCTAGCCAAGACATTGCTCTTTGTGTTTGAGTCCATGGGGTAGGGCTATGAGATGGCCTTCATAGGAAGCTGCTTAAAAGAAGTCAAATCTGAGTACATTTCCATTCCTTCCAGTTCTGCTGAAGCCCAAAGTAGGAAAACGGCAACTGATTCTGAGGACTCATCCTGCAAATACAAGGAAAAAAAAATCCCAGCTAATCCTTTCTTCTACCACTGCCTTCCCTCCCCGCTCTGCTGTGTGTTGCCCTTCCTGCAGCGCGTTAGGAGGGGATGCATCTGAGAGCTAGAAGAGGCCGATGGAAGCTGTGGGGCTCAGCCCGGCAGTGCCCGAGAGCAGCACAGCATGTTTGAAGCATCTGTCTGGGATTCTCCTCTCCCTAAATGCCTGGCCTTTGTAGATTTTTAAGTCGAATGGCTGCTGCTGAATAATAACAAGGAGCAAACCTGCATGTCATAAAGTGCAAGGGTGGGCACCAGGGAGAGGACAGGGACTCGCAGGCAGTTTTCTTGCCTTTCCCCCGATCTCCTCTGAAGACAGTGAAGAAGCTCTCCTGAGGTTAGCTGAGAGTTTTGGGCGAATTCCAATGTTTTCAGTTGGAATTTTCCAACTTGCCAAACTTACTTCTTTGGGTCTGATGTGGAGAAGTCTGATCGAATTTCCCCTCTCTTTCTGTGGTGTGGAGTGAAAGCAGCCCTCCACCAGCACAGGGGAAAATCAGACATTTCCGCTGGAGGCCCGTGAGCAGCAGCAGGCCGAGAACCTGTGTCCCCGAGGGTCTGGCATCGTGCGTAGTCTAAAGTGGCTTTCTACCAGTTCTGTAGGTTTGGGAAGCTTTATGTTTTATCTTAACTAATGCAAAGCTTACTGTCCACTCAGTAACTTACCTGTTTGTTTTAATTAAAAAAACCCTTCCTGCCCCAGTTGTCAAAACAAAACAAAGCTTCTGGAAGGTGTTTACCCTATGACATCTGGTGTCTCTTGAGCACATCAGTGCATATGCCCACGGGTCGTTGTACCTCCGTTTAAAAAGTGCCGAGTTAGGTTGTGTTGAACAGTGTTTTCTTTCTTCTACATCAGGTTGTTTCACAAAGTTAATTTGTTTAAGTTGATTTATCTTTAAACATTTTTTTTTGCCTAAGCTTTAGATTAAACCATAAATGTGTAATCAGTAGTAAGAGGCTAATTATTACTTTGTTGTATGCATGAGATACAAAGCAGACTGCTTTCTATTATAATGTATAGAAGATTGTTAGCATACATCACATCTGTGTCAAAATAGCCTTAAATTTATTTTTGGAACTAAAAAAAGCATAACTAAATAAAAACACATAGAAACATTAAATAATAGAGCAATTACAATAATGATCTATGACTAGGGTATATATGACCGAATTAATACTCTAACTCAGAGCCTTATTCAAATTGCTGATCTACCTTCCTTTTTGCCACATTTCTTCTCAATTTTTCTCTCTCATTAACATTATTTAGGAAGGCAGTTAACTGCTCTCTATTCGTATAGAGCCCCCAAATTTGCATAATCAGCTTTCACCTCTCTCCTGAGCCCCAGAATAGCCTATTTCATGTAAATATCTTAAAGTATCTTGAACTCAACGTGGCAGAAGCCGAGCTCCATTCCCCAGTTTAGTATATGCCACTACAGACTACCCAGTTACCCCAACCCCAAAGCAGGTATTATTTTTGATTTTTTTTCTCCTCATCCTTCCCCATCTCCAAATCATCAGTAATTCTCGCAGCTTTCTCTACAAAAGCTGGACGGAATCTGTCCACATCTCTCCATCTTCATTGCTACCACTCTGGTCTGGGAGACCCTTATTTCTTTCCTGGACTGTAGCCTGGCTTGCCTTTTGATGGCTCATGCTTCTTGTTCCACCAGCAGCTAAAGTGAAGATTTAAGAGTGTCGTCGGGTGTGGCACACCCTTGCTCACAGCCCTCATTCGGAGACCTTTGCTCTTGCGGAGACCACATAGCCCACTTTCCTCGGCCGTGCTGCCTTCTCTTATCCCTCTCCCTGTCCTTCTCATCCTGTTTATTGTGCTTCAGCTGCCAAGACTTTGTGTTTCCAGGAGTCTGGTTTCTGGCCCCGGGGCCTTTGCATTTGCGGCTTGCTTTGCCCAGGCTAGATGCTTCTGGATTTTTAACATGGCCAGGTCTTTTCTTCCCATCACCCTGGTTGCAGCTAAATATCACTTCCTCAGAGAGACCTTTCGTAACCAATCTATTTAAAGCGGTCCCTTTCCCTAAGCCACTCGTAAAGCATTTCCCAATTTTAGTTTTATTCTTTTCTTAGTATTTCTCACCTTCTAAAATTGTCCCGTGCTCATTTATTTCCAGACTACAATGTGAGCTCAATCAGTGTGGGGACCTTCCCTTTGTTACTGGGTACTGTGCCACCGGCTCAGTAGATGGCGTGTTTGTCGCGTGCCCAGACAACGCTCCACTGACCTTATGTGATTCTCATAAATACCCTCTGAGGTAGACGTTGTTTTTGCTTCTTTCTAGGGAGTGGTGTCCTAATTATCAGTGTGTATTTAGGGTGTTTTAACAATCCATAATATACGTTTGGTGCATGATTCTCTCATTTTAGAGATAAGGAAGCCCCCCAGTGTGTAGAAGCCAAGGGACCTTCCCAGTGTTATGAAGTATGTAAGTGGCACATCTGGGTCTCAAATGTATGTCTTTAGTCTCTTGGCCCTATTTTCATTCTAACTTGTTGCTTTTCTAATGGAAGTTTCTCTAGTAAGAAACTCTGGAAGAAAAATTGGGGTAGTGCTATTTCTATGATGGTGCCTACCCATCCCGCAATAACTGAAGGAAAAGAGAATATTTAGTTAGGTGCTCAGATGCTTGCTTTTTTAACATGTAATCAACTTATTTTTCATCGAACTCTTTGATTTCCTTATTGTTCAGATGGTTCCACTGCGGGCTTCATTTATGTTTCAGTGGAAAATGTTCACGTAATAAGTTTGGAAATGTCATTTTGAAACATTTTCTATTCTTTTAACCTCATATTCTTTTCCTTATTTCTTTCTCTCTATCCAGCCAAACCCTATTTATCCTTCACTTAGTAAATAGCAAAATTTTTTGAGTGCAAGACTTTGTCTTTGAAGTGATATTTAATAAAGATTATCCAGCCACTCTTGTTCATAATTGTTCGAACTCAAACTCAGGCTCTGTTGCTTGCTAAATTTGTGACCCTGAGCTTTCTTAGCTTTGTCTTAGCTTTCTTACCTGTTAAATGGATGTAATAATAGCATGGACTCCTGAGGATTGTTAGAAGAATGAAGAATGTTTTGCATAGTCAGCCCCTAGTTCAGTATGTAGCATATTGTAAGTATTCAAAAATAGTTAGCTAGTGTTATTTTTTATCTTTGTACTTCTAATACCTAAGTACAAAATCTAGCATATAGTTGACATCTAAAAATATTGGTTAAATTAACCCAGGGACCATATCATCCTCTGGATCTTTGACAAATTTTAAATAGGTTTATTCTTCTCATCAATTTCCTTAAAGTAGAAAAAGGATGGGCAACAGTGCGGTGATTGTGGAGGGAGGAGAGGAGGAGGTGGAAGAGGGTATGGAGGGGATGAGTGGTCATGGAAAAGTATAACAAAAAATGAAAAAAACTATACCTATTGCTTTCCTTACCATTTCTCATACATTGCCTAATAAACCCAATTTCTGCCCCAGGGTTATTTGATAGAATTTCTAAATATATGGAAACTGTAAACTTAAATTATTGTTAACATGAAAAACTGTATTCTTGAGAAAAACCTCTACTTTCTACTTAGATTTTAAATGATCAAATTCTTACTTTTGGGCTTATAAATAAGACATTCCTTCTAAAAGCTGGTGTTTTTCTCTGAGGCCAAATGACCCACTGTTAGTCTCTCTCCTGAGTATGTATCTCTTCATCCCAGCATGCTCTGTTATCTTGTTGCCCTTGTTGGAGGAACCGTATCATTTTCCAGTGCTGCCTTTAAGCTGAGAGACTTGTGGGTACACACAGGTTTTAGGAACCTGGAGGGTATGTACCACCTGCCGCCTTCTTTGGGGCTTGCTGCAGCTGAAGGGGAAGCCCGGCACGGTTTCTCTTTGGCAAGTACAAGGAAGCGACTGGGGAGTCTTTCGAGAAATTAAGTTATCATTTTATGGGCATACGTTGTCCACACAGAAAGAGAATCTACATTGTTCAGGTCATTTCTTTCAGTATCGTGCTTGAATAAAGCAGAGATATTGAGATGGCACTAATCCTGTCAGAAGAAATATGACTTTGCTATCTAAGAAGTCCATCTAAGAAATACAAAAAAACACGGGAAACTTCAATTTACAGAGAGTCATCTGTAGTACTGATTCCCGATTTTAACCTCTTCCTGTTTCTCAGTCAGCGTCTGGTTGCTAACGTGTCGAGTTCCTTTCGTTTATAGTCACAGGCCGTGTGGGAAGACAGCTTCTCTTTTCACTTGGGAAGACAGGGGACTTGCAACCAGCATCCAAAGAATGATGCTGGGTAATCAGTTTTTAAAAATGGGAGCAGTGACATCAGGCACATTGGGACACATCTCCCCTTGAGCTTCCCAGAAGATGCTGCTCATTCCTGGGAACTCTGGTTCTCCGCACGCCTGTAGCCCCAGAAGTTGAGTGGTGCGCTTATCAAGACTCAGCTATATTTAAGTTGCAAACCTGTTTGTACTGTTGTAATCACACTGTAGTATGTAATTTAAGGTATATAAAGTGGTAAAACATGAATTTTAGAAAGGGATCATTTCTGTGCAAAACAGGGTGAATGATTTGAAAATTATTGAGAAAGATGAGTTGATAAAAAGAAAATTGCTCTTGAATTAGATGTAAGACCACTTTGAAGGGTTAGGAAGAAGTTTTTAAAAGATGCCATGCTTCGATTTGCTTGCATGTGTCTTCAGCCTCTTGATTTACTTTAAAGAAGTCGAAACTGTAAGTCTTAGATGTTCCTTTAGAGTTAGGTGTTGCTCAAAAAAGAAAAAGTATGTAACTGTGCACACATATATTCAGAGGAGCACCTTGGCCCTGCATAGAAAAATTATAGAATGAATGCACATCTGTACATTTTAATTTAAAATAAAGTTTCAAAGTGTGTATGTATATTGTGGGGAGTTCATTTGATTAGTGGACATTCTGTTCTCCCCACAATGTCCACGGAGACACTTGGTCCACACCAGAAGGTCCTTGAAATTTGGTCCTGCCCCAAACACCCACACTCAGAGCATGTCCCTGGGCTCAAAGAGCCCATGTGCTTGTTTCTACTTTTGGTGTACAAGAGTCACACATAAAAAATACTGTCATGGGTTATTGGTCCAATAATCATGTTGTGTTTGTGTTGCCAAGAATCCCTTCTTGCCTTGGTGGGACCCCATGTCCCTCAGGGTTCGCTTTGCCCTAGCTTTCCACATGATTGACTACGTGCAGGTACCGACCCAGAGCATTTTACTCTGCTCACCGTCTCTATGGGGTTGAAGGCAGAAATGTGGAAGAGAGATGTAAGTTGTCTGGGATCCAACAACTTCCCTAGCCAAGGCTGCAGATGCCTTGCCTCTGAAATGGAACAGTTAGACCAAACAAAACTCAAAGCATTTTGTAATTCTCATACTTTATATGTATTCATTTCAGATTGGCCAAAGTAACGACCTTTCCTATTGTGTTGCCTGTTCAGTGGCTCCGTCATTCCTGTGCTTCCATCAGGCATATTTCTGAGCATTGTATTGACCCTAGAATACCTATTTGACTTCTGTCCTGATCTCCTGCTGAACATTCAAGAGACACTTGTCTGGAGGAGAAATCTGGGTTTGGTTCAGTTGGGCTTAGACCCATATCAGAGCGTGTTATTCACTCCCTTCCTTAAGATGCTTTAAGAGTTCATCCTTAAATACAGGGCATTATCCACGTTTGTTAACATCTACATGTATCTCTAATCAGACATCCACATAGCAGCCCAGCCTGATTCCATGTCCTTCTATTACTGAATCAGCTTGTTTCCTCCCAATCCAAAGCACTGTTTTAAGCCTCTAAGACTTTGCTCACACTGATTCCTTTGTCTAGAATATTCTTCATTTTTTTCCCAGATGAAGTCCTTCATGTCCTCAAAGACTCAGTTCTGGTGTTTTCCACTTCAGGGAGCCTTACCTGGTCCCCCCGCACCAGACAAAGTGCTTCTTCTCTGTCTTTCTTGGAGATCTACACTTACCTCCAATTTTGTAATATTCCAGTGTGTCCACTAAACTGTAAGCTTCTTGAAGAAAAGGACTGTGTCATATTTAAGTTTGTCCTAGCTCTTGCAGTGTCCGGTGTGAAGGGGAGGCTCAACAATGCCGATGAAACATACTGTTGCAAACATGGAAATTGAAAACTGGTATGGAAGGAGAGACCCACACCACCGAGCTCAAGACCTTCTCTTTGCACATGAAGAAACCGGGGCCCAGAGCAGTTCACAGCTTTGCCCCGTGCCTGTTGCCAGTGCTGGAAGCTACCGTGTGTCTGGACATGCACCTCTTTCCCCGGGATCCCCAAATGTAGGAGTGTCTGACTCACAAATTTACAGGAGTATTTGTTGAATAAGAGACTGAAAACTAACATCATGCGAGAGTGTTGGACTATTTCTATCCTAGCTCAGATTTTAAAAATGAATACAGGGTAAGGTCTAGCCAAAAAGCCTTTTTTTTTCTACAGTTTTTTTAAGTAAGCATCCTTCCGCCTACTTCCCCCAGTAGCCATCATGGGCCGTTACTGGGAGATGCTTCTTGGTGTATCTCTTCAGGGTCAGCTTTTCTTCTTACGGAGGCTTGAATTTCTGTGATATGCAGGCGCATCTCGTTGTATTGCACTTTGCTGCCTCGCACTTCACAGATGTTGTGTCTTTTACAAGCTGAAGGCAGGACTCTCCTCCAGCACAGAGTATGGCTCGCTGTATTGTGCTAACTGCTTTGTTGAGGTGGACTGGAACTGAACCCACAGTATCTCCGGGGTACATCTGTATTGCCAGTTATGTGACCTGAGTGCCTTCATCTGGATCAAAACCTTGCTGATATTGATTACCAGGTGCCCTCAGGGTGACACCAGGCTCTAGGACCCCGACTCTGAGTATTCCACTATGCCCTAATTCTACATAGAAAAATTGTAAAATGTGGTAGTAGATGGGAATTCAGGATGTGACTGAGCAGCGAATTAACCATTATAAAGGCAGTGCTCAAGAGGAAATTAGAGAGGAAGAAGAACCATGGGCAAGGCAAGTTTAAGAAACCCAGGCCTTAAAGGCAGGTGTCACTTAAGCCGGTGTCTACAAAACTTAGAGGTGACTTGTTATTCGAGAGGGACACCTGTGAGAATGGGAAAGAGGACTCTGAATAGTGACACAAGCCTGAACCGGACTGTGCTGGCAAAATCATGTGTCCAGATTCCTCAACTACAGAAACTGTCCGATTCAAATGGGATTGTTTTCCACCATTAAGTTTTGGAGTAGTTTGTTAAGGAGCAATGGATCACTAATACAGTGTCCTATCCACAAAGTCAATGTCAACCACAACCTCAGTTCCTGGTCTTTTTAGCTTAGGGTAGTGGACGAGTCACGAAGGTCACACAGCTTCATTAGGAGAACTAGGTCTAAAACAGATCTTCTTCATTCTAGACCCGGGTTCACTTCTTTATCTCCTAGTTTACACGTGGAACTTCAGTAGGTTTATCGAACCCATGTTTGAGTATTGGAACTAATTCAAAACTACTGTTTGGGAAAAACAAACCAAACCAAACACACTTTGCCCTTTGTCTTCCTGCGATGAACTGCCTGAATCTGTGTGAGACAAAAATATACTAAGATTTTCAATATCCCTAGTGAAATAGTGGTGACGCTGTCTCCGTTTGGGACTTCTGCCATTTAATCAGCAGCACAGGGCACTTACATGGAAGGACTGTCGTGTGAACTTGACTGCTACACGTTGCTTGACAAAAGTCCTGCTGAGAAAATTGGTATTCCAATCCCCGAGACTCTTGAACCATCTATTTTACCAGATTCTCTTGGCTTTATTGGGGCATCAAAGCACACCAGGAGTGAGCCCCCTATGGGAATGTATTGCTCTGGTTCCCTGTGGAAATGCCTTGACAGAACTATAATTTAAAATAATTTTCTAAGCTTTGAGATAAGGAATGGTCAGAAATACAACTGCATTTATAAGATTTTGTGAAAATCATTATCTTGTGCTTGTTTGTCCTCAGTTTGTTTTTGTTCGGTGCTCTGTCCTCGTGACAGATTCTCCCCAGTGCAGAGCTGGGGACTGGAGTGTTTCCCCGAGGAGCCGCGTGCAGGCCCTTTCAATACACAATAGGAAATGTGTAACAAACTGCTTTCCCATTTCGCTTTGCGTGCTAGGAAACAGCTATTTTATGAGGAATTATAGTAGCTACTTAGTTTAAGTTTGTTGCTATATGTATTTTTGGGTCTACATGTTATTACTTGGCACTTACTGAAATAATTTTCTTTTAATCATTTTTAAATGTTTTTTGTTTGTTTGTTTTGGTGCTTTTGTGTTTTAAGCTATGACACATTTGGAAGTAGGTGGTAAAATGGTGCCTCTTAGACATTTGAGAAAAAGTTAAATTAAACAAGGGATATTTATTTCCTTTTTTTCATTTGCGTAGTGAAACCTAGTCGCAAAAGAATGAAAGCATTTCCTTTGATAATTCCATAGAGTAAGAAGTAGGTATGCTTTATTTGCTTTCATCCGCATTGTCGAATGACGTATTGCGGCTGGGGCGAGGGAATAGGATCCTGGTTCTGCCAAGCGGAGTTGCAGCTGGAAGCGAACAGATTGAGGTGGTGGCAGTAGGCGGGGGTCAGCCTTCCTCACAGAACCGTGGGGAGCCGGCATTTCTGGAGCAAAGCAAGGCGGAGCTGCTGTGGCGGCTCTGAGGCCTCTGGCTGCTAAGTGGGGTCCCAGCGGTGTTTTCAGCAGAGAAGCCCGTTCTGTGGTTGGCATTGCTCCTGCCTGAGGAGCTCCTTCCTCTGCTTTTCTCACTCTCTCAGCTCATCAAGGAGCCACCTGGTATCCTTAACAGGCCTTTTTTTTTAAACTTATCACAACAGATTTTTTTGTTGTGCAATTAAGAAACCTTATCAGCATAGGCTTGCAAACATAGATGCTTCAGGAGCTGGTCAAATAGCAAAGACCGAAGTGGGTTGGTATAAGAGCATCAGGGAACAGTGAGGTGGTGGGGAGGAAGGAAGTGCACGTCCCTCCGAAAGACATTCAATCTCAATTTTTTCCAAAACATTCGTTTTAGCAAAACTAACTTGGTTGCATCTGTTCTCTGAATTATAGGACTACCCGTTTGTGACTTTGGATGCTCAGATTTAATGGAGTTGATTTTTTCCTTTTAGATATTTGAACTTTGAGAATTTCTTGCTTGCATATTTTGAAGTTTGCATTTTCCACCTCTATATTTTGCCATCTTGACAATGTGACTTGTGACTCTGGGGATGCTCCGGAGTGTCTAAGAGATTTTCTGATACTGATGTTCCTTGTGGTGAAGCCAATCACAATCTCAAGGAGGAGAGACAAATCATCTCTGATGTGGTTGGCCACTAGCAACAGCACTTTGCTTTGTCAAACCCCTGCCTCTGTAGCACAGAGAGTGGGCTCCCAGGACACCCTGTGTCTAAGTGTATTTCAGTGTCCCCAATATTTCCTGGTTTGCAACCTGTTTTATTTTATTTCATTTTATTTTTTAAAGTTATGTTTCTTTTAAAGAAAGATTTTATTTATTGATTTTTAGAGAGCGGAAGGGAGGGAAAAAGGGAGAAACACCAATGTGTGGTTGCCTCTCGCACGCCCCCTACTGGGGACCTGGCCCGCATGCACTTGGGCCGCAGGGCTGTGCTCAGTTCACTGAACCACTCCAGCTAGGGTTGTAACCTGTTTTAAAACTGCCAAATAATTTGGAACTGAGCTAGCATTTCTAACCCTAGGATACAGCAGAAATGGGGGCTCTGTCACAAGTGATGTGCCTGAGCATTGCGTCTGAAAGAGTGAGTATTAGGGGGTCTGTTGGCCAGTGTTCAGAGTGGCAGACGTCTGGGATCCCACTCAGGGGCAAGGGTCATCTCTTTCGTCCTCGCCCTCGGGAGTAGGTTAGCTGTGGTCCCTTTCAAGAGGGAGATTCAGCACCGTGGCATCTCCTCTGTTTTTCATGCAGACAGACTCAGTGCGTTCTGCCAGCATTTTATTTGCGTTTTGAAGGCTGCATTTGGATTGCATTCCGTTTAGTGATTCATGTGTACGTTGCGTCATTCGTTCTCATTGGAACACTGTATCTACCGGCCTCATTAGCTCTAATGGGCCTTTTAGTGCTCTCAGGGTTACACGGCTTCAGAGTATTACAAACTCATTCATGTCACTCTCATTTAAACACCATGTTGTTATTACTGTATCTATTTTATAAACCACCCTTCTGCTTCCTTTTTTTTTTTTCATATTGGGTGAATGGGAAGTGGAAGATAGCATTCCATTCAACTTTGGCGCTAAAGAATCTGCATAATTGCGTGTGACAAATGTTGAAACCTCAGCTCCCGAATACTTGCAACACTTTCCTTACTGATACCAGCAATAGTGTAAATGTCAAGGCCCTAACGAAGGATTAACAAGGCCCTACGGAACCTTCCGTAGAAGAACAACTGGCTGCTGACCTGTGGCCCAGTAGGGAGGTAACCAGGGGTTACACACCCAGATTCTGGTCTCCTCCTACCCTCTTGTCTTACCTTGTCACTCCCTTTATTCAATTCAACTGCAAACCTGAAGGCAAAAGAGCTTAGCTGAGGAAGTCTGTAGCTGTCGGCCTCCTGGGCCTCAGAACAGGGTGGAGAAGGCGTCTGTAGGGGCAAATGGAGGCTGTCCAAGACAACCCTGTTTATGGATGGTCTCTGGGTCTGATAACATGGAACTGGGCTCTGCCACACAGAATGTGTGTGACCTTGAGCTGGCTACGAACTTTCCCATACATTCGTTTCTTCTTCTGTATGTGGGTAATAATAACAGTATCTGCCTCACGTGGTTGTTTGGGGATGAGCAGCGATAATTAATCTGAAGCTGTCCTCTCAGCAGCAGCAGGCCCAGAATCAGTGCTTGGCACACGTCAGTGGTTAATCGTTCTGGTCATTTGTTTTCCAGCAGGCCAGGGCAGGGGCTTTGATTTCAGGATGCTGTAGAAAAAAATTTTTCCCCCACATTCAGGAGTATACCTTGCGAGGGGAATCCTGAACACAAGGAGAATTGGTTAAACTCTATATAGTACCAGTGATTTCACACTTGGTTAATTTCACTCTGTCACGAGTCTGCTTTAGAGGATGATTTGGAGGCATCGTCCTTCAGAAAAAAAAATTAGGCACAATTACAACAAAAATTTATCGTCCAGTTGTGAGGTAAATGATTCAGCTTCAATGTTCAGAGATTGAATTAAGTGGCTTAAAAATAATTGGGCCCTTCTCTTAATTCAGAAACAAAACCTGGTCTATACTGTGTCTGTAGTGGATGCTCTGGTGCACCCCTGCCGCCCCCCTTCTCTCCTGCCCCTTTCAGGACGGAGCTGTCCGTTTCCCCAGCTGTGGGAAGTAAGAGCCATTGACAGGTTTCAATGACTTTCTCTCTGGGGGTTGCCTTTCTGGGAATTTTTACCTCCTCCATGCCCAAGAAGACCCTTCAGAATGTGATTTTTAACGTCCTGGCTGCCTCCCCTCAACATGAGGCCACTTCAAGGGATCATCCCAGCTCCTTAGTTTCCCGTGGGATCAGCTGAAGCCTTTGTTGAGCCTGCATTACCGTCTCCTACTTCAGAGCCCTGCTCCCCTCCCTCCCAGGTGTTGATCCCATTAATACGCCCCAATAAACTTCCTGCATGCAAATCTCCATCTCGCTCTCTGTCTGTTTCCAGATAAATCTTACTTGCAACATTTGGGCTCAAGAGTTTTTTTTTTTTTTTTAAATAAACCTTTCCACGGACTGTTATGCCATCTGGGATGCTCATTAAACGTTTATTGAGAAGTTGACTCCATAGGATCCTGGATTTAGGGTGACATGACTTTTGTGAAGATCATCGTTTGACTCTCCAGGACTGACTTGGGTGACAAGAGTGGTTATAGATGGTCTCTTTCTTCCCTTACGATTCCCTGTGTGTTCCACCACAGCCATGTTCTCTATCAGAGAGGACCATCTTGCTTTAGTGCCAGAGTGTTTGGGTTCCCATGGAAGAACCCCCATTCTAAAGTCCAGTTTTTATTATGGAATTATATATTCCAATTAACCAGGGCACAGGCAGTAAAGCCCCAGTTTATGTCTCCTGCACAGGGAACCCTTGAGTTTGTGCCAGATGTTGTAGTGCTGATAGAACCTTCAAGCTCCTTCAGCAAAAGCGCCCCCCAGAATGGAGCACAGGATAGTAGTGTGACTCGTTAAGGCTCTTCCTCTGTTAACACTGCTTTAGGAGAGTGAGGTTTGGCATATACTGCTATGAATGAGAGAAGACATGGCTCCATTAGAAAAACCTACCCGAAGAAATGGCAATGTTGTGTAGCTTGCAGATGTTTATGGCATTGGCTTAACTTTGCTCGGTCAGGGGACCCACTGGAGTTCTGCCAGCTGGTTGCAGCAGGTGTAACAGCCACACCATTGCCTACGGTGCATGCTTCGGAGTGCGAGCTGTGGGGTCTCCTTTTAATGACCTGAGCTTGACTGGACTTGTGGCTTCATGCAGATCTCCCCGGTTTTCAGAGCAGGCTCTGTTCACGTGCAGTAACCCAATAATGCTTTCTCGTGTGGCTACAAGCTGGTCACACTCTGACATTTCCAATGTGGCGCCTGTGCCCAAATTCAGGCTCCTGAACCATAATCCCCTTATATCATCCTTTAAAAAAAAAAAATTAAGGCCTACAGATGTAACTAAGTTAGAAGAAGGCGTGAGGTTTACTACAGCGCAGTCTTATTTACAGCGATTATTTCTTGGGGGCCCAGACCTCAAAAAGGAATTTTTCTATGGACTCATCACAGTGTAGAGTCTCACTGGGTCGGCCTAAGAATTCAATGAGTGAAGAAATTGAAAGCACAAACTCAACTGTAAAAGCTTACAGGCCGTGTTAAGAGCTTGATGCAAATAGGCTCACCTAGTGAGTGGTGAGTGAGTCCTGCCTATTAATTAGGCTGAAGTATGAAACCCCCTGGTAGAGGAAGCAAGTCTGTAACTGCAATTCTAGATTAAGTCATCCAGATACACAGGAGGCAGCAGTGTAGTCCTCCAAGGGCATTTTTACCTTTTCAATTTTGCTTTAAATGGGTGTGTTGCCTCCTTTAAGTGTTTGGTAAAACGCACACATAGAAGTAGCTACATTTTTGAGGGTACATAGAAAATATTTGTTCTGAAATGGGTAACGGGTCTGCCTGGGGTTGGGTTTGAGAGAAATATTTACAAGGGTGGTTTGTGAAGAGAATACAGCTGAATTCTGGCGTGCAGGACCCAAGCAAACTTGAATTGTCCCTGTAGCTCCGGGAGGGACCCGTGCTTTCACACCCCGGGAGGGCTTGACAAGTCAATTCCAATCTATACACTGTGACTAATAGGGTCTATTAGATCAGCGCACGGATGGATGTTTCAGTCAGTAGGAAAGACACATTGCCGTTTAGTGTGGAAAGGCTGGCAGCAGAACTGTATAGCTGTTAAAAAAGTTACATGTTCATCTAGAAGCTGAGTGTGATACAAGTTGAATAAAATAGATGAAGAAATACATCCAAGGCATACCTCAACTGAAATGCAAATATTCAGATGCGAAACCTCTAGGAGTCACGTTGAAGGGATCTGCGGTCTGGCTGCCCAACGGAGACGGTGAAGCACCTTGTCTGTTATGTGGGCTGAGTCTCAGGCAGGATCAGGGCTCGAGGACCTGGACCAGTTTCGGGTGCTAACAGAGTTCCAGCTGCAGGTAAAGTGCCTTGTCCACAGGGGGCACGATGCTACTGGTTTGTCGTCTTGGCAAACTGGGCATGGACAGGAAGAAAAAGCAGGGGTCCAGGGAAATTTAATGAGGCATTGACAGGAGGGTGGACCTTAGAGAGGGCGAATTTACCTGGAAATGTAGAAGGGTGATCGCATCCGAAAGGTGGGTCCAGCCACTGTCATGGGGACAGGCTTCACAGAAAGACTCCAGTGTATTGGAGAGGACAAGCGAGGATGACTCAGAGTCCCCAGGTTTGGAAGAAGTCTTGGAGAACTATGCAAATTTTGAAAATAGGGAGACCATGCCAGAACACAAGGCTGGACTCCAGGTAGAAAACAAACTGTGATTGGCTGGCGGGGGGATACCATCACTCTCCAGCCTATCCGGAGTCTCTTTCTCACATGCTCAGGCACGTTTTGAACAAACTTTCTGTGGATGTACTTGCTGTTGATGGAAGCAGGCTGTCCTGATAACCCCTGATTCCACCAGAAGGGCTCATCCAGTAGTTCTTATGTCACCAACTTGGCAATCCAGGCAGATGTCATCTGATTCTTACTCTACCATTCACTCTTTAATCTTTTCCATGGGTCCTTGGGATGCCCGGAGACTCATGAGTTTGCATCTGTTTTCTTTATTCTTCCAAGTAGTGAATTGCTGTGCTCCATCAACAGCAGATTCCCTTTCAACATCAGATCAATATACCTAACGGGTGTTCAGAATGAGAACTTAGGATCAATGTTCACTATTTATCGCAGCGTTGTCTGTGCGCATACTTTTTTCCTGGAGTACTTTTTAAAAGGCAACACTCTAGGTATGCATAGAGATATTACACATAGGAATCGGAAAATCAACAATTTATAAATTAAATATTAAATTGGACTTGAAATTAGAAGGATCATTTCTTCCTTCTCATCACTATGCTCTCTTATTGTTCTAAATGGTGATTTGAAACAGATCAGTGACCTAAAGAATGAAGATGATATGTGCAGGGTGAGTCACAGTAGCTTTACAGTTGTTCATGTGGAAAATAATACAACAAATAATAATACAAGGAAAACTGTGTTTCGTGTACTCACAACTGTAAACCTACTTTGCTCCCACTCCGTATATACTTCCATTGTATTATTTAATGATATGTAGTAATTTTCAGCACAAATATATACATTTATACATGGGAGAGATCATGGGAATAAAAGGAGAAGTTGGAAACCATATGGGAAAAGCTATAGTTAGTGACATTATGCACTAAATTTGTGCATGAGCTTCCTGGCTATCAAGTCAAAAAGGGGAAGGTTCTCTCTCTCTCTCTCTCTCTCTCCCTCTCTCTCCCTATGTGTATAATGAAAGTATGCAGGCAGAGTTTTCCTGGCACTGAAATGGAGATTGTATAGTGTGGTGGTTAAAACTGTAGGTTTTGGACTCAGTAGAAGTGGTTTTGAGTGTTTTTTTTACACTCACTTATTAGTGTGGATCCCTGGGTTAATGATTTTAACTGTAAGAGTCTTAGTGTCTTTGTCTGAAGAATGGGGACATGCAGCAGTACCTATTCCTTAGGATGGCTGAGAAGTTCAAATCAGAAAACGCATATAAAGTGTGGCAGTGATCACATACCACATAGTTACTGGTAAATAACCATTTGTCAAAAGTCTGCAACCTACTGGGATCGTCTAAACCAGCAAATTCTCCTGCAAGTGAGATGCTGGTCGAAGGGACTATCAGAAAAGCCAAAGTATTGATTTAAAGCAATGATAGAAACTTCATAGATACAAAAGGGTACTTTTTCCCTTGAATTTTCGGAAAGGTGAAGTGAATCCAACATGGGTATCATGATAATTAATAACTGTTCCTAGTGTAGAAATAAAAGTGTCTGCTATATCTGAGCTATTGCCAAAGTGTCATATACTGAGAATAACATTTGGGCTTATTTATTATGCAAGAGGGCTACACTAACAAATGTTTATAGGTAAGTAGTTTAAAAAAATTTAAATGTGTATTAGCTCCAACTAAGAAGCTATAGCCATGCTTAACGTTTGAGAAGCTACGAGACTTCCTTTCCTTGCCCTGGATGGACTGGAGCCTTGAATGGTGTGCTCACTGTACATACGGCTATAAAGACTGCGTTGAGTTGTCTGATGTCCACTCAGCATCACCACTGCCTCTTGAGGGTGGAGGGCAATGTAACCAGCTGTCATCTTCTCAATGACATTCCGAACGGATGGTGATGTCTGTGGACACCAGGGTACATTTGGAACAGCTGGGTGGACTTGGAATGGACCAAGAGTTGCAAAGCTCCCCCTGAAGGTTAGGCATTCATAATTTTCTCTTCAGAGCAGTGAGGAGACACTTTACATGGCTGGCCCTCCCACAGTCCCTTCTTAGTGAGACTGACCAGCCAAGAGTGCCGTTGAATGCGTGATTTCTAAGATCACGGTTGGACAGAAACCCACAGTTGGGCTAGCCACTTGTACCATGACTTGGTATGAAAAAGCAAGATGGGCCAGCAGATGCTCTCCTGAGAATTTAAGCTTGAGACCTGGAGAAACCTGCTGGTTCGACTCTGTCAGGATTGAGGTCATAGTGGCAGGAGAGGCCTAATCATTCATATATGTTCACTTCCTAATAAATAAATACCCTTCATTTTTAAGGTAACCTCACTGGGTCTCTGTCACTTGTAACTAAGAGAGCCCAACAGAAAACATATATGTGAACTCTCTTCCCATTCAACTAGTTGATCAAGGGAGGATATTGGTTCCTTCACTTGAACTATATTGACACATTTTTTTAAACTAGAGGGATAAAAGAAAGCAATTGACTTGGGGTCGTATTATAAAGTGAAAACTGTTTATTTTTCCTCTCTGCACCTAAGGATATTCAAGATTAATTTGTTCTCTCTTTGATCTCTTAGAAAATGCTCCATCCACTGACCCTTCCACTGTTTTTAATCTCCCAAGGTCTCCAGGCTCCTTTATGAAAATTCTTTTAGGCTGATATTTCTTAAGCTTCCCAGGGCAGTCTTGATTTCAGCCAGGCTGCCCTTTGTTTGCATGTACTGTCAATGTCCCAGCAATGCCGATGTTTTGGCATTTAAACTACATCTCTCAGACAGCCTAATTCCCAGAAGTAGGAAAAGTCCTTCGTGTCCTGATTTTTGGTTTGGAAAATAAGGTCATTATAGCCTTATTCCACTATTTTTTTAGGTCTTAAAATGTGTGACTTGTTACTGCTTCCCCTTGAGCAGTACATCCTATGCAGCCCTCATCACTGAGGCACATATTCTATGGAATAAGACCTGTATTGGAAATTAGTGTTTCTACGCTCTCTCGGGGTACTTAGGGGATCAACACACCTGGCTTGTGGAGTCTTCAGTGAAGGAGAAGATGGAACAGAGACATCAGTCTCGTGAGTCCAGTCAACCCCCCACCCCACCGCACAGAGCATTAGTTAGGAGGAAGAGGCTGAGGTAAGAGGGATATACCGTTCTAAGGATATGCCATCATTCTGCCTGTCTCAAAAGCATTTTGCATTTGCTTTCCATGGTCCTTGGAGACAAAACAACAATACTTATTAACTGAATGGTCAGAAAAAAATGTATTTCAATATGACAGCTACAACCCTATGGGACTCACTGCCCCTGTTGAAATGTCTTCAAATTGACTTTCTTCCTGCATTATACTCCAGGCTTCCGGAGAGCCACACGGAGTCTGTTGGGTTCATAGTTCTTCCGCATGTCTAGCTTGGTGCTGGTTCAGAGGGGGCAATTGGTATAGATGCCCGATGCACGGGCGAGCGCATCTCTAGAGGATCAGCTCTCCTCAGAGTGCTCTGAGTGGCTGTAACTGCGTCCGACGGTGCACGGTACCCCCTTGGGACCTACTGGTCTCTGCAGTTATTGAGGAGTTGCTGACAGAGGATGGCTGATTAGTTTAAATAACATTTACGATCACTACCATCTTGCTGACATAATGATTCTCTTTTTAAATTTTCTATGCTAATAATCAGTATAAATGTTTATTGGTAGGCTCTAGTTGACAATCTAAAAGAAAAGTAGATAAATTAACTTAATTAGATGATCACATTTTTATAGTTGTATGAAAGAGTAGTTTGTTTGGCCCTTTTCTTACTAGTTAGTGTCCCGAGTGCTGTTTAAGAAATAATTGTGTATACGTGGGTTCCACACTTCTGGCATTTTCCCTCAGCTTCTGGGTTCTTGCCTTTAAGATGGCGTTTAGGATGAGAATGGTAGTAACTCCCGTTTCCACTGAGATGACTACACAGATGCTGAAATGATCGATTAAAAACTAATCATCCAGGGAGATCCAGCATGCTAACGATGGTGACACCGACTGTGAAAACGAGAGCTATTTTACTGAGATGCGAGTCCGGGTCTGACACCATTAGGACTCATTTGGTCCTTGCACTACACGTGTTACAGGTGAGAAAGGGGAGGCACGGAGCGGTTAATTAACTTGCCCAAGGTTATCTGCGGAGCTGGTGGGTGGGTGGAGGAGTAGAGATTAACGTGCTACAAAAATATAAACCTATGTTATAAATCAGAAGAATTAGTTGTGTTGCGGTTCCAGTCGAGGAGTCAGAGGTCTGAAGATGGGTTTGAGGAAAAGTTCTTTCAAAGCCTCTGCTTGTTATTAAACGCAAGTGCTTAGATGTTGTTCCGCCGTCAAGATGGCCGTCCACTTGGTTAGAGGATTTTCATGATGTAGTTTTGAAATTATAGTGTATTGAGAGGCTTAGTGGGCCTTGGAAGAGAAAGAGAAACGTGTTCAGACATCCGGGCAGGTGTCGAAGTCAGCCTGGCGTGAAGATGGTGCGGCCGAGGAAGCAGTGGCAGTCGCCCCGATCTTTGCTCCCTTGTCCTCACTGCCTAGCGGGTTTCCCCCCTGGCTCTGTCACTTTCTAGAAACATGAGTTGGAGCTGAGCTCACCTATAAGGACAGGTAGATTTGTTCACAAGGTCAAGGCTTCTGGTTAGTGAAACCTCAGTATCTCTGCACAAGTCACAGGTCTGCCAGCAATTCCGCGCTGTTCTGATTTGCTTTTGCCTTAGCTTCTTCAGATGAGGCCTTGGAATGTTAGTTATAAGAGGTGGGAATGGGTGTTACTTTCCAGAAAAGCATTGTCTTTGTCAAATAAACTTGGGGAAATCGGGTCTAAAAACAGTAAGTTCATTTTATGACACCATCCTCAGCGTTTAAAGTGCTTTGTGAATGTCCACAGGGGCATAAAATGGGTAGCATTTCTCCAAGTTATTAGTGGCTTTTTGTTATTGTTGTTGTTCCTACAGAAGGTTATTAGACTGAGTGGCCCACAGAACAAACACGTTTTTGTAAATGCTCTTCTATCTACTTCATGGAAACGGATATACTTATACAGAGACACAGTGTCTAAACCCACGTGCGTATGAGAGGGAAGAGTACTCAAATGGCTGGTAAGGTAATACCGTCCAGTGGAAAGAGACGGAAGTCTGGACATTTTAGTCTTTCATTCTAATTCTGTCTCTAGTTAGCTATGCACAGACACATGACCATTCTGTACCTCAGTTTCTCTGTTTAATAAATAAAAGATGGGACAGGTATTGGGGCGGTTAGCAAAAGGGGAGAGATGGGAAGGGATAAACGGACTTGATGATTCCAAAATGAAACACAGCATTAAGTAGCTAATGGTTGTCATTTTGTTCAGCTCATTCATTCACTTGTTCATTCACTCATGCATTCGATGATGATTTTTTTATGTGCTCACTGTATGCTGAGGGTAGCGGGAGGAATAAAACAATTGTCCTGCCCTCTTGGACCTCTTAATCCAGGGTCAAGGGAAAAGACAGTAATTCAGGACATAAACTAATACACAAATTACCACAAGCTGTGAAAAGTGAAAAGCAATGCACTGGGTGAAGTGGTGGAGGACAGTAGAACTAATTCCAGTTGCAGAGGATGTAAGAATGGACCCTCCAAAGAGCCAGAGGGGAGTGTTTTTCTTTCCCCTTGGCCTCTTTGATGGGGGGCACGGGTAGGAGGGGATGGTTGATTTCTCCCACCCCCCCGTGAACTTTCCTGGGGCTTCTAGTCTGGCTTTAAAACAGTCTAGCATTTTGCCCTGGCTGGTGTAGCTCAGTGGATTGAGCGCGGGCTGCAAACCAGGCATCGCAGGTTCGATTCCCAGTCAGGGCACATGCCTAGGTTGCGGGCCATGTACCCCAGCAACTGCACACTAATGTTTTTCTCTCTCTTCTCTCCCTTCCCTCTCTAAAAATAAATAAATAAAATCTTTAAAAACAAAACAAAAAAAAAACAATCTAGCATTTCACCAGTGCATCATAAAATGAATATGAGACCCATGATTCTATAACTCCATGCCTAGATGTGCCTAGAAATATTTCCAAATCCAGCAAATGTCCTGACACTCCATTACTGTTTTTCTGTAGGTGGAGTAGAGAAAGGTCCCGGTGCTGGGAGCCAAGAAATTTGTGTCTCAGCTCTGCCACTAAGGAACCGAGCCACTGGTGTAATTCTCTCAACCTTTCTTAGCTTTATTTTTCTCTGTTTCGAAAAATGAGGGAATAGGATATATTGTCCCCAGTGCCTTCTAGCTCTTAAAACATCCATTCCAGGTTCTTTAGGCCCTTTGTCTTGTTTCACTCTTGTCGTTGGCATTTTGGATCTAATGTTGATGCAGGCATCTTCCTCTCCTGAACCGTCACCTGTGATTTAGCTCATCCCAGTGAGTTTACAGGCTCAGAGGAACCAGCAACTCTTGGGCTTCTATGTCACACAAACAGAAACATTAAGAAGTCATCCCCCATGCCAGCCATTTGACATGCACGAAGAGCTCATTTAATACTGAAGGGTTTAGGTAACTTCAGCTCTGAAGGGGCCCATTTATTCACCGTCATTGGTCAGGCAGTCCAAGTTCGTATCTAGACTAATTGAAGACGTGAATCAGAGAAAATGATGATTTGTTGCGAGTGGATGTGCTTAAAAAAACGGGAATAATGAAAAACTAACCTAAGAAATATTGAGCTGTATGAATTTTATAAATGGAAATTTCTGCCCGGAAAAAGAGTAAGAAATATATTGAGGAGCCTTGAAGATCCCCTAGCCAAGCCTCTCATTTTTTCCCTGGCCGGGCTCTTTTTCTCTTCAAGTATCGTTCAGCATCATAAATAAAACTGTTTCTGTGGGAAGGGCTCTGAAGGCCTCGGGAGAGAGGAAAAGCTGCCAGGTGTACCTTGTCAGAGTAAAAGGATGAAGCTCTGTCCTAGGAATTCTTTATTTTTAGACACAGGTGTGCAAGTGTGTGCATGCGCTCTTCCGGGGCGAGCTGCTGTGCACTCCTGCTAGGGCCCCTGGGGCCTTTGGCTCAGTTTCCCGGTGGGTCCTTGTTATTCTTTTCCTTGAATAGGAGAGGTGTGGCACATGTGAAGAGGCATCACTCAGATCCTCATTCAATTGCCCCAGCTGTTGGGAGTGCTATCTTCAATATCCTCCTGCTGTCAGTCCCCTTCCCCGGGGGCTCCATCCAGTGAATGTCTGATGCAAGGTGTAATGTCCTGGCTTGCTCACGTCAACAAGGGACTGTTCTGAAGGGCATTGTGGCTCCTGATCAACCCGAGGGTTGGGGATGCATTGTAGGGATGGCACTGTACCCTGACTCCTTCTGCCCAGTCCTGCTTCCCTCCCTTACCCTTTTTGTAGGTGTTGATCCCATGGACGCTCCTTAATAAACACCTGCAATCTAATTTCCAACTTGGAGCCACTTCTTGGGAAACCTGACCGGTGGCAGAAAATGATAATACAGGGTCTGACACAAATAGCACCCCTTTTTTATATTACACCATATGCATGTAATTCTGTAACATAACAATATCACACCCAAGCACACCATATGACATTTTAGGTGAAATGTTCAAATTAAAACTATGAATTATTACACCCATATTATTACCCTACCAACCATACGTAAGCAGATCTTACTTTTGCTGGACTCTGTATATCTATGAATTGCAAATTGGATCATGTTATTTTCTTGCTTCAAGAGTCTCTGGGGTAAAGTCCAAACTCCTTAGCAGTGTTTAGAGGTCCTTAATGAACTGAGAGCATCAGTTGCCTTTGCAGCCCCGTTTCCCATTGCTGCCAAACCTACACCTTGCACTCCAGTGTGTGATCTGGAGTATCAGAGCACTCTGAGACTTTAAATATTTTTTGGCCCTCAGTCTTACCTTGTGCCCTTGAAAATCTCTGTCTTTCCTTCAAGACACACCCTATGTCACAATTATGACCGTTCACGTTCATCAAGCCCTTCTAATGTGCTAGGGGCTGTGCAAAGTGCTCTCTGTGCATTATTCACTCATCTCCAGGCACTGATGGAGTAGGTGTTATCATCACTCCCATTTCACCAATGGGAAAATAGAGGCACAGACAGTGTAAAAACCCATGTAACATCTCAAAGTTGGTAAATAGTGGAGCCAGGACTCGTGGAGGTAGCTGTGCCCTTATCCATTGTACTAACCCAACCCATGCGCATTTTGAGGGAAGAAGCTTTCTTTTGGTATGCACCTGGTAGACTGTAAATGAATGTTTGTGGAATGAATGAACAAATGTGAGAATGAGCGCCCCCAGACTCAGCCCCTGTCCTAAGCCCCATCATGTTGGGTAAAGGAGGGGGAGGGTCTCCTTTCCATACAGGGGTGTCTCTTACTGTAAATCAGTGGGCACATGTACAGTTACTGCTCCTCTGCCCATCTCAGGCAGCTTTCCATTAGCCTGTTTAGCTACAGCTCAGGCCATTTTGTCCTCTGATGCCCTCTGTTCCGTCTGAGATTGGAACCTGTCCAGATCCACTTTTAAAGAGTGGCTTATCAGCATCTCTGCGAGTCCCGAAATGGAATTCTGGAATCGGGAGGCCTGGGTACACATTCTGCTTTGCCATATTCTGATTCTGTGCCTCTGAACCTTAGTTCATTAATTATGGAACAGATGTAATCATAAATCACAGACTTTTTAGAGAAATGAAAGAGTGTAGGCATCAAAGGCTTAAACACCAGTGAATATTATTTATTGTCATAATGGTTTGTGGTGGTTGTCTTTCGGTTCCTTCCAAGGTTGTCCCTGTCAAGTCCCTACACCCCACTCCCTGCTCTTCACTGGTTCTTCCCACTCCCATGCCTGTTCTCATATTGTCCCAGCTTCTTTTCTCACCATCTACCAAAGCAGTGCACTCCCCAAACATATATTCCCCATGGTAAGAATCAAGCCTATGATCTAATGTCTACTCTGAACACTGAGTAGCTAGAAAATATCAGGATTTGAAAGTACCAACAAGACAGAGGAACTGAAACTCAGAAAAGTGCAGTGACTTGGTCAAAGCCACAGAGTAAGCTAAGGGTCCGAAAGTCAGTTCCATGGCCTCCCAGTCCAGACTCTTCCCTGTTCCTTTGACTTTAATTTTCAGACTTGCTTTTGCATGGAGGAGCTTCCACACTGCTTCCTCAAGTGGCTTTTCCCCCTGATTCTGTTGGTAGCTTAGGCGACCTTTCATGTGTTCCTATGCACCCAACCTTTCCCCTTAATGGCACATACATAATTGTAAGAAACTATTGGGTGGGTATTTTCCCTAAGAGACTTTAAGCTCCATGAGTGCAGGGATTGGCTCTGTCCTGTTCACTATTTATTCCATGTGCTTGGCATGTAGAAAGTGGTCAGTAATATGTAGGAATATGGTCTGACCAATCAATATCTGACTGACCAGCTGAGGAGTATATACTGTATTGTAAATCTTCCTGCTGCTTCTCCAGCAGAACCCATCAGGAAGACCAAGGCATGGGGCTGAGTGTTTATGTCCTCAGGCCCAACAGTTCTCTTTCCTCATTTCCCTTCAGGCATGAAGGTCCAGTTTTCCCAGGTGCATGCCCAGTGGGATCCCTGAACTAGTTCCTGTGTAACTCTTCTTGTCCATTGTGATTATCAGAGTCAGTAAGTGAAGGAATAGGGGTTGGTCATCAGATGGCTTCACAGTCCCTTTCCATCCAGAGTTCTATGATGTTTGTCATTCATTCATTCTCCATGAATGACTCAACACCTATTTAAGAATCTACCATGTTTTAGGTGCTATCTAGACACTGGGGATGCATCAGTGAAGACAGATATAAATCTCTGCTGCACGGGACTTACGTTCTAATGGGGGGAAGTGGGCAATATGCACCACATGAATCAGAGAATGGTGTGTGCCCTGGGAGTATGTAAGGTGTGTGGCAGGAGAATGGGGGGAGGTTCTGAGAGAATGAGGTGTTTTAATTTTGTGACATTAGGACTTTGCAAGTCTTAGATGGAAAAGCTCAAGTGGGTGATGCGGATTCCGCCTTAGGCACATTACAGACCAGTGAAGGATGAAAATCCCATTCATCACACGTCCCCTAAGCGCCCTCGGTGACCTTTGCTGTCCCCTTGAAAGGTGTTCACTTCTTCTCAGGATAGTCTGGCCTTGCTGGGGCTGAGGCTCCAGAGCTGGAGAGATAACTGAGCCATTAATTTCACCTACATAGGCTAATCTGGTGTCAAGGTGATTTATACTTCTCACTAGCAGATAAAAGTTCCCGAGTCCCAGGGAGTTCAGTCACCTTAATGCCATTAAAGCTATAAATACCCTTTGAAGACACAGATGGTGGCTATTGAAATATCAGCCAAGTGGTCTATAAAGGCTATGGAAATTACCCACTCCCCTTGAGAAGCGACTCGGAGCCCCCGGAGCCTTTGGAGGCTACTCCTCCCATTCTAATTGTACGTCACCTACCAGGATTCTCCATAGTACTGTCTGTCGTCTTGAAGGGAGGACAGACCATACTAAAAACTACATTTACAAAGAGGAGGACTTTGCTTAGGGTACCTGGATTCATTTCCATTATTTGCTCCTGAATTCATTTTCTCCTGTGAAAAATCCACTAATGTAGTGTTATGATCCAATTCTTTTAGCCCTTTTCCCAATTGTGTTAATTCTGCATAGTATTAAGATCAACTTCTAATCATTTCTATGGGTCTTATGACAGGCCATGGGCTTTTGTTCTCAGAAAACTCGCAAAAGCAACCACACTGGCCAGTGTAACACAACGCCCCAGCTCCCGGGCGTGTTGTGTATTTGTGCGTCCCGTGCTGCAGTTTGGAGATTCATGGATCTGAGACGATAGAAAACAATGCAAGAATGTGCATCCTTTCAAAGGCAGTGCTGTAACTCTCTCATTTTTGAATCTCCAGTGTCTAGACCTGTTCTCAGTGTTTGAAAGGCATCATTTAACTATAACATACACGTGTGGAAATGTAATGGAACCTGTTTGGGGGTTTAAGCATGCCTGGCAATCTGGGATCTGGGGTGAGTGGGGTTGGGGTAAGGGACCACGAGGGCAGCTCTCGGGGGTGTATTTGTATGAGGAGCACCTGGGGTGAGAACTTATCTTAAGGGGAGAAATACCTGTGCGTGTTGAATTTGACCCACTTATATGGCTTTGGTCATAGTGGGGGCATGTGATTATGAGTAAAGCGTAGAGCTGATTCCTCAGATTTGCACGCAGCGCAGTCCCGTGGACTTGTAGCTGAGCTGGGCGGGGGGTGGCGGGGAGGAAAACCTGTGAGCTGTCTCATGAATACTTTCCAGTTAATGTCACACTCACCTGGAGGTTCCTGGCAGTGTTGATGATCCCTTTCCACTGTGCCACAAACTACTTCTCAGTTTGGCTCTTTCAGAGTGTGGGTTACAATGTCAGCAGGGAGACTGCAGCACCTGAGACAGGGACAAACAGTAGTGGGGTGGCAGTATGTGCAGAAAAAGTTCTATGGTACTGACCGGATTTGCATGTGAACATGTAAATGGACCCCAGAAATGCTCATGGGCTCTGGGGGACAGGTCTTTGTCAGAGGCTGAGGTTCTGCACGATCAGATGGAAGCAAGGCAGATAACTATTGCTCTTAGTGTCACGGCACTTGGACCCACAGGCTGTGAAATTGTGTGTGTGTGTGTGTGTGTGTGCCTCAAACTCAAGGATGCTCAATCAGGACTCCAGTGGTCCCTGAAGATCCATCTCAGCTTCGCTGATGCTTATTTGAAATATAGCTGGGGCAGCAGGTCTGGGTGAATTTCTGGTTGGTTTCCCAGGAGGAAAATATAGCTCAGGACACTTGTTAGTCCAAAGGTTTCAGTGCAGTAGAAGATAATTAAGGATCTCCAGGAGAGCACAGAGAAGAGTAATCGAGAGAAGCCAAATGAAAAATAGTGGGAGAAGAAAGGGAAATGAAGGACCATAACTCACAAGAGGTTGGCAAGTCCTTGTTTAGATGCTAGGAGGGCTGTTTGGATAACTAGAAAGGATGGAATGAGTTGTAGCCAAAGCAAACATCACTTGAACATTTGTCAGGATGTCCAAAGTGAGGGATTCATTAAACTGAGGCACAGGACATGAATCGTCAAACCCACTCTCCCATTGGTAACAAGAGGTGAGGCCCAGGGTCTGCTCCGGAAAACACCTTTCTAGTGCCTGCTGCTTCTACTGTTGATGGAGTTAGAACAAGGCTGAGCTTTGGAAGGCAGAACTGACACCATAATGATGAGACATGTCCTGCTGTGCCAGTGCCATCCAGGATGTGAGAAGTTAAAAAACTGAAGTGAAACAGAGCCCGGAGATGGCATTCTTTGGCCAGGCAAGCTGGGTGGGGACCGGTGGTCCACAGGGGGCCTGTTTGCAAAGTGCACAACTTCCCTTCTGCTTGTTAAAGTGGCTTGCAGCTCAAGGGAGTCCAGATTTCTTTTGCCCATTCCTTTACCATTTGAAGGGAGGCAGAAAGGAAATGTAATTTGCTGGGAACTCAGAACAGCTTCTGGGTGACTGATAGGGCTGTGCTAGGGCACTTCCCATGCAGTCCAGGCTGGCCCTGTGTTAGATGATAAATGTGAGTCTAAAGGAAACCACATGACGATTCCTTGTTGTTACAAAGCAGTCGTGTACTGCTTCAGCTCTGTCTGGGCCACGGTGAACATGGGCGCTTCACTGTTAATTCGCCTTTGGGGTTATGGTATGGGCATTGTCATCAGCCTGGCTTGCCTGAGACTGAGAGGTTTCCCAGGATGTGGGACTTTCAGTGCTGAACACAAGTCAGACTCCGGAAGGCCAGGAGTACTGATCTCACTCACTGGGGAGAGCCTCACACACTGAACATTTTACCTGATTGGTTTCATGCGTCTCTTCCGTCCCCTCGGAGGCACACTCTATTACATTTGTTTTGTTTTTTTTAAATGGTTTTTAAGATTTTAATCTATCATTTTTTTCATAGAGAGAGAAAGCGGGGAGGGAGAGGGGAGAGGGGAGAGGGGAGAGAGAGAGCGGGAGAGATTGATTTGTTGTTCTACTTTTTTATGCCTTCATTGTTACAGAAAAGACGACTCAGATGGCCTGGGAGTTTGCGAAGTGGGGTTTATTCACGCGTGCGGACCCAGAGGAGATAAGATCCAAATTCTGGGCCCCGAGTTTCACCTGGGGCTTGCTTATATACTCTGTTACAAAAGCGAAAGAGGAGGGGGAGCAGCTGCTAAAAGCAAGCACACAGACGCAGAAGTGAAGGGTAGTGTTTGGCCTTGAGGTAACTGCTTATCGGGAAAGGCTGCTGTCTGGGAACAGCTGCTGGTCAGCTCCTCCCTGAGAATGGCTACTGTTTAGCTATGTCCCATCACACATTAGTTGATTTTTATGTGTGCCCTGACTGGGGATGAAACCCCTAACCATGGCGTATCGGACAGCACTCTGACACACTGGGCTACCCGGCCAGGGCCCACGTTTGCTCCCATTTGTTTGGAGAGTAGCCGGGTCCAGAAGAGATGAGCAAACTTGCCCCCAGCATGACCAAGTCAGTTAGTTGTCTTTGGGTAGTGAGACTTCAAGGGAACTTAACTGTTTTTCTCTGTACTGCATATTGTTCGAATTTATGAAATGAGCACGATTACACAAGAAGAATAAAAGCCCAATGAGCCTGTTTTCCTTATGGGAGAGTAATTTACCAAAGCCCTGTGTTTAATGAGTTGAGTTTGGAATCTTGCTCCCGTTAATTCCCCAGGCCTTGCAGTTTGTGACCACGTAGGCAGGACTGGTTAGAGAAGCAATTCCCTTGCTGTAAGGTCCTTCTGGTTTTTGGGGAAGTTTCCGTCCTCACCCCAGCTGTCTTAGAACCACCCTGTGCTGAATTCTCTAAAACGGAGACAATTACCATGACTTCATTTTAATAGCTTTGCAATTGGTTAGAGTATTCTTGTGTGTGGTGAGCAACTTTCTTTACAGCTGCAAGATGCCAGATATGAAAATTTTATTTTTAGCATATTTAATCAGCACCCTAGGGCAAATGCTGATAACGTTCTTGTATTTCTCATGAATATGGGAGAGGATATGGGAACCCAGAGGAGGGCTCCTAAATTTCTCTGTTTTATCACCTGCACTGCCCCTTCCCTGCTGTCTGGAGCATCTGTCTGTTCCAGTTGCTGCCTCGGAGGGAGAGTGCGATAAGGAGGGGTGGCCAGCTGACCCCTCTGATGGGGGAGGCATGGAGGAGGCTTTGAGTCCTGCTGGGCTGGACATCTCAAAATCACTTAGAAAACATTCCAGGTCTGCCTTGAATGTTCCAAATTAATGGGACTCGTGCTCATTCTAAAGCAAATTCCCTGGTTTGCTGTTTCCCCTTGTTAAGCCTGAAACATTGAAGAGGCCTAGAAATTTCCTTGCAGTGCCTCTTCCACTGCCTGGTGCTCATTCATGGTTCGGCGGGAGGCGCCTGGGTGTAGTGATCGAGGCTCTGGAATCGGGCTGCTTGCGTTAGAATGATGGCTCTGCCCTCCCCTGCCCCCAAGAACTTGGGTCATTTGGTTCACCCCTCTAATCTAATCTTGTTGCGAAGATTAAATAATGTAACGTATATGTAATGCCTGTTGCAGTGTAAATGCTCAATGCCTGCATCCATCAGGATTTGACTGGGACTAGCAGAGATCATGGGCGGTTTTGAGGGCGTGGGTATGGGCCAAAGATGTCATTCGTGGTTGCCAGGAGGGGAGATTTACAAGAGATTGGGACTTCATGGGCATGGCCTAAAGCTGTCACCTAGAGGCAAAGTTTTTTCTTTTTCTAGGGAGAGCCTCAGTCCTTTCAAATCCTCCTGAAGAATACTGCTGAGGTCACCCAGAGTTATCTCCCTTACTTAAAGGCAGCTGGGTAGGGACTTCCACTATACCTGCGAAACCTCTCAGCAGCACCTACGTTAATGTTTGATTGAAGAACTGAGGGCTGTCACCTGGTCAAGGTGACACAAGAAAAGCCATCACCACTTGTTAACTGTTACAATCTGTATTAGTTTCCTGTGGCTGCCGTGACAAATGACCACCAAGTTGGTGGCTGGAAACAACGGAGATTCATTCTTTCACAGTTCTGGAGGCCAGACTTTGGAAACCAGCATCACTGGGCTGAAGCCCAGGTGTCGGGAGGACCACGCTCCCTCCAGAGGCTCTGAGGGAGACTCCCTTCCAGCTTTCGGTGACTGCCATCGTGCCTGGGCTGGCAGCTACATCGCTCCAGTCTCAGCTTTTGTGGTCACAATGGCTTTCTCCATCTGAGTGTGCGTGACATCATCCTCTGCTTCTCTCCTACAAGAACACAGTGATGACAGCCAGGGCCCACCCGAGTAATATGGGATAACTGCCCATCGTAAGATCTCTAACTCAATCACCTGCGGGGACTGGTTTCCATGTAAGGGAACATCTGTAGGTTCTGAGGATTAGGGCCTGATATCTTTGGAGACAATTATTTTGTCTACTACACCATCTCTCCATATATTTTTAGAGGCCTTGCTTTATGCCAGGACTTGCCAAATGGTGGGGAATGCTAAAATGGAATAGGTGCCGTCCGTATGAAAGAAACAGAACCTAACGTTCGGTGCAGCTATATATTATCTATATAACATGGAGGAACTGGCTCCTGTGATTATGGAGGCGGAGGAGTCCCACAATCTGCCCTCTGCCAGCAGGAGTCCCAGGAAAGCCAAGGTTGTTCCATTCCAAGTCTGAAGGCCCAAGGAGCAGAGGAGCTGATGGTATGAGTCCTGGTCCAAGTGTGCGGGCAGGAGAATGTGCCAGCTCAGGCAGTCAGAGAGAGAGAATGAATTCTCCCTTCCTCCATGTCGTTCTTCTCATACCCTCAGTGGATTGGATAACACCCACCCACACTTGGAGGGCAGTCTTTCTGAGTCACTAATTTAAATGCTGATCTCATTCAGGTACACCCTCTCAGACATACCCAGAAACAATGTTTAGTCAAATATCTCTGGGTACCCCATGGCCCAATCAAGTGGACACATACAATTAACCATCACTTAATCCCTGCCTTAAAGGAGCCAACTGGTAATAAATGGGGAGTCTGCAAGCACACGAGTAATCATAATACAAAGGAGAGGGTCGGAGTGCCTCAGAATGGCTGTGCATAATGTGTTTCAGGATTTTAGAGGAGGGACCAGATCACTCTCAATTGTGGAAATCTGGAAAGGCTTTCTGGAGGAGGGAGTTTTGAGTGGGACCTTAAAGAGGAGATTGTCAGAGCAGTCAATCTAAAATGCAAGCATGGGACAGAGCCACTTGGGAAGCTTGCTGAAACACAGAGTGGTGGGCCTCCACCTCTCAAGTGTCATATCCTGGAACAAACAGGGCTTGGGGATATGCATTTTTAGCAAGTTCCCATGTGATGCTAATGCTGGGGACCATGCTTTGAGAACCACTGTTCTAGACATGTAAAGATGATGGAGGTAGGGGAGGGCCCTCTTTTTTCTCTTAGATTACTTTATGTCACAATTCAGATGCCTTTTTCTGAGACACAGTCCTCCTTTATGACCTAAGAATATTTGTCATTGTTACCTGTTCTACATGTTTTTTTTTTTATATTACTTACCTCACTCTCACAGGGGTGGCTATCTACCTCTCCTGCCAGAATGTACGTGCCGTGAGGGTAGAAGCTGTCTCTCTTGTTCACGGCACTTAGAACAGTGCTCAGCATGTAGTAGGTGCTCATTAAGTAAATGTTTATGTAGTGAAAGAATGAGTGATCTCCCAGGTCCTATGTAGGTGAAAGTTCTTCAACTCCTCTTTGTTCCTGCAGCACTAGACTAGTTACTTCATCCTGAGGACAATTATTTAAATAGAATTAAATGGGTCAAGTTGGCTATTGAGGGGAATTTTTCATTAAGATGTTCCAGGCAACACTGCCTATGCAGAACTGAACCCAACCTGGAGTTTTCTTAAGTAGTGGGAAAATATCCATAAAATAATTAAGATGGTTTAAATTCATTTAATTCTTAATATTTCCATTTTTAATAAATATTTAATACATTGCTCTTCTGGGAGGCAAAGAGCCAAGAAATTTCAGCAGTAATGTGTGTATAAAATTTCTTTTTTCCCTGAACCAGCACATTTTGAAAGATATCTCAACAGGTTATGACAGGTAGAACAGGAAAATATTATTTTAATTTTCTTGGGTCAATTATTAGAATTACTGAAATATATACATACTTAAATTGCACTTTACCAGTGTGATCCATTCTACGGAGGAGGGGAAGTGAGAGAGAACTGGACTGGTTCATTATAATAGGTGTGTGCCCCAAACGCCAAAGCACGTCAGATGCATTGGACACGTCTGTCTGCGGCAACTGGATACAGCTGTGAGAAGGTGGCATTGAGCCTGTCTAGATTCAGTTTGCAGCTTTATAGCAGGTGGTGAAATCTAAGGAAAATTCTAAGCAAAGGACATCTCATGGGCTATTTTCCTAAATTTTCCCTTCATGATCAGATGTCACATGATAAACAGCAATGGAAACTTTGAGCGTGTAGAAAAACATCTTGAATAACTGGAAATTCATTTTAGGGTCTGATTGCACTACAGGGCTCTCCCTTGGTTCCTGTCCCTCTGAGCAGGACTAGAGAGGTAGACTGGGGTCAGGGCAGGAGGAGGCATGGCCTCAGTGGAATGGTACAGTAGGTCCCTGGTTTGCCTGGGAGTTCCCCAATTTTAAGACCAACAGTCTTGAACCCTGCAAAAGCCCTCTGTTCTAGGCAAAACCAGGTGACTGGTCACACGGGAACAGGTTGGCTCCCTTGTTAGGTGATGACACCCTATTACTAGAGCCAGGAAACAGATGGAGTGGCCACCTTTCTGCATCGATACAGAACAGATTCCCGCACAAGGTGGTCGGTCCCTAGTCGGCTCTTGCAGAGGCCCCCTGGCTGCGGTCTTCTTGTTCTGTAAACAAATAACCCAGCCTAAAGAAGCTAAATGACTCAGTACGTTTATATAAAATAGTGTTACTTGCATGATTTCCTGTTTTAACTTAAAAATAATGATGGCTGAACTTAGGATTTCTTAACAGTTCATCATTTTTGTTTTTTGAGATCACTATTTGATGAATAAGTCACTCACTTACCAAAGGTGTATAGTTCATTGTTTTCTAAATCTCTTAACCTTATAGCAAAACTTTTTTCCTTTTGTTGGTAAGAAGATTATTTTGTGTGTGTTTGCACATATGTGAGAGAAGACTACGTATGATAGGATGGCGTTTTCTTTCACAATTCATCATTTATTAGCTCTCCTATTGATAATTCTCCTTGAAGCAAATGCTGAACACCCTTTGCTCTGGAGGACAGTTAAACGGTTATTCCTTTGTTGATTCTTCCTAGGGGTCATGGGTGGTGAGAGCTGGTGGGTGACGGAAGTGGGAGGTTGGAGTTGGGTCAGTGGAAGACAATGTCACTGGGGTGGAGTGTGAGGTTTACCTATTCTCCCTACCTGCCCAGCCAATGGCAAATAAGCAACTGCATTTTTAAATTCGATCTTGCGTCTGCTCTAAAAGGAATGAAACAGTTCCTTGGACAGTCATTGTGTGTGAAGGGATTATAAATTGCCTATTCAATATTAACTCTTTCTTTATTCTTTGCTTTCAGATTCCTGGTTTTGTTCAAGGCAGCAATGAGAGTAGTGCACAACACTCCATTTCACAGTCCGTCTTGCAGGTTAGGTGGCTGTGTAGTAAGGTTTTGACCAATGTGGTGCAGGCAGAAGAGCCTTTTGCATTTTCTCTTACTCCTTCTTCCCATTGAAAAGAGGTTATAATGTGTGGAGATGCAGCAGCCACACTGTAATCATGAGGCAACAAATACTATATAAAGACCAAGAAAGTATCACATCAGTCCTGGCATTATTAAACAGCAAACTAACACCTATGAGATGACTTGATTAGGTTTGTTAGTAGTTCCAGTGGAAGGGATTTTTGTTTCTTGCAAGTAATTGCTTCCTAACTGACTCAGGATAGCATGATATAGTGGAGAGAACGCTATAGTAGGAAGCCAGAAAACTATGTTCTAAGCTTTTTTTTCTGGCTGTTTTCCTTTCAGAAACTTATTTTAAGATAGCCCCTTTAAATCAAGTCTCCAGTTGCCACTTCTCATTATGTGCACACAGTAGGACCTGTATAAATGAGGTTAAACTTGCAAAATAGTGTACAGAGTACCTTGCCACCCTAATGCAGATGGATCGGCCAGATGATCTTCAAGGTCCGTTTTAGGTTTAAGAGGTTAATTCAATGCCAAGTTATTTCTGGAAGAGAGCTGGCTATTTCAAAGAAAATTGGTAGTAGTGGTGGTGGTAGATGTGTGTGTGTGTGTGTGTGTGTGTGTGTGTGATATTTAGAATTAAATGATGAAATAAGTTTTATTTTAGAGATGCATATGAAAGCCTATGGCAAAATATCTATAATGGTTTTTTTGGGTTACACTAGAGCTGATTGTCCTGCTGCTCCTCACTGTGTTTTTCCCGCACAGATGCTTGTCTTCCCTGTCTGTGTTGGGTTCAGCTCTGTCAGTCTTACGTACTGTGCTCCTCTACCCAAGACCGGTGTTAAAATTGATTGCTATTGATGAATTGCCTTGAGTTTCCTGGAGATCTAGGATTATTGTAAGCTAAGAAAGGAGGGGTCATGGTGTGTGACAAAGACAGACAAATCTATAACACAATCTGTTCAATTTTTGTACCCCTTAATCTGCGCCTGTCAATGGTCCCCCGTTCCTTGATATGCGTGCCCTGTGGTGCTGAGGAGCTGAAATGCAATGTGTCCATGCAATGTCATGGCTGTTGCCTAGACACGGAAGCAGGCAGGGCTTCGTGACTTCTTAGAGGTCATAAAACCCATCCACACCAGGGACTTCCTGATGTCTCCCAGGACTCCAGACATCTTTTCAGTGTAATTAGTTCTCAGGAGGGACAGCCTCCTCCTCAATACTGATGGCGTTGAAGAACGCAGGCTGCCACTCAGGATAATTATCAATGGGTCGCCAATGACAGCGCGGCTTTGAAGATTATTTGTCATTGTTGTTGCTTTGCAAGAGAAGAGAAAGCAAACTAATTGTTAGAGTTCCTCGGGCTGAGAAACAAAATGCCAGGGATGAGTTCAGTCCCTTACCCCGAGCAAGTCTGATCATAAACTGTGCTCCTTCCCCCTCCTCCTTCACCACTGCCCCCGCCCCCCGCCCCACCCTCCTCCACTTCCTCTCATGCCTGTTTAATGTTTACGATCGGGCAATTGGCTGCCTTCTTCCTGTGCTCCCCTCCCGCCACGGGCCTGCTACAAAAGCTTATTTACTTCTTCTGTAGAGTTGCAGGAGGAACTTCTCTTGCCACCAGTAGCTGAAGTTAAGGGCACGGGGTTGGCTAGGACAGTTGCTTTAGAGGCGGTGTTGTACCTCTGGTCAGAGCCATTAGAAGGCGGCCTCGAATTCAGGTCCTTGGAGTCCAGTCTTACTTTTTTCCTCCAATGATGCATCTTTGTTTAGATGAGTAAGTGTCTTGTCCAGTGTACGCGTTTTAAAACTAAGCCATTATTGAGTTATGATGAGAGTTTTACAGTGCCAAGCTTTGTCAAACTTTCTTTTTTATATTTAATGTTTTCTTTGTACTTTTGTAAGCATATTTTAAGAATGTTGGACCTCAACCTCTGAGAATCAAGCATGTTATATTGTCCTGGAAGGCAATATTGACTAGAAGTTAAAAGCAGAAACTTCAAAAATTATATATGCCTGACTTGAGTGACTGGTTCTGTCTCTTCCTAGTTGTCTTATTTAGGGTAAGACATAACAACCTGTCTGGGTCATAATTTTAAAATTATAAAAATAGTTCCTATCTGCTGGAGTAGTTGCTAAGGGTTATTAAAAACGAGATAATGTGGGAATGGCATTAACACAGGCCTTAACATAGAGTAAGAACTTAATAAGTAGGAAAGGGACTCCCCAAAACCCCTGGAATTATCTTCTGGAGGGTGGGCCCCTTGTAGTATAGACTTCCCCCACTAGGTGAGTGTTCTGGGAATCCATCTGTATTAGTGTGCAAGGAGGTGTTGTTGTGAAAGGCTGTGTTCAGCTTCAGTGAATTTTGTTTTGAAGACTCTTTCAACACATTTACCCATTTCATGATGGGTGATTTATGAGGGCACCTGCCCACCCACACTGAGTGTTCAGCAGTTTTTGACCATGAATGGCATGACCCCATGCCCCATTCTCCCTCTTCACTGATCTCACCCTGAGCAACTCTTTTTTGTTTCCCCCAGTGAAAAAGGCCTCAAAGGGAAGAGTTTGCTGATGTGGAAGTGGTGAAACAGAAGATGGCAGAAGCACGGAAAGGCACCAAAATTGATGAGTTCAAAGATTGTTTTGAGCAGTGGAAAAAATGTCTTGATAGGTATAGGGGTGTCCAAGCTTTTGGCATCTCTGGGTCACACAGTAAATACACAAACACTAATGAAAATAAAAAAATCTCATAGTGGTTTAAGTAAATTCATGATTTTGTGTTGGGCCACTTTCATAACCATCCTGGGCCGCAGGTGGCCCACTGTCCACAGGTTGGACACCCCTGGACTGTATTACATCAAGTGGAGAGAACTTTGAAGGTGGCAGAAGTTTAAACATATAAGAATAAATACACAATTTTTTATAAATAAATTCTGGGTTTTTGGTCACCCTCATAATGGGCATGTATATGAATCTAGGAATAAATTGGGATATGAGGTACATACTCATACACCCATGTAGCCTCATTAGAATTGTACAGTGATAATGTATTTTTTGTAATCTATAAGTATGTTTTTATTAAAGTGTAATTGACATGCAACATTATATTAGTTTCATCTGTTCAACATGATACAAATATTTGCATATATTGTAAAATGATTATCATAATAAGTTTAGTTAACAAAAGCATGTTTATATGTATATTTATATAAATGCAAATATGTGTATAGGAACATTATTTCTAATTGGCATCTGGTTGTAAGTTGCCATGTGGTATAAATTTTCACTTTAAATTGTTCCACTTAATCACTTTTATTTTTCTGTAGTCCATCATTCACAACAACTAGTTTCATTTTTTTCAAAGCTGAAATATGCTACATGCCCAAACCTTCATTAATTCTACAGCCTCTACGAAGTAACTGCGTAGCATGGCCTGTTTCCAGTTTGGCCCCCAGTCAGAATTCTGACCTGATCCCCTTTCACTTCATTTCCCCCGCTAATTTGATGCCATGATTTAGCTTCACTTAGTTCTCAAGCATCTTTCTCGAGCCTTTGCTTGAATTGTTTCCTCCATCCGAGATACCCTCTGCCCCTTTCTGATGGGAATCGGAAATCCCTAATCCTGCCTGAGATCCAGCCAACACCTCACTCCCGTTTCCACAGCTCTCATCCCCAGGGGTTCTTATTCTGTGCCTTTATTATAGCTCCTCTTTCAGGGAATTGTGATTTTTGTTACTGGGATTTCTCCTGCGCTAGGTTTAACCCATGTGCCTCTGCAATGCCTCACACAGAGGCAGCAACAGAGTGTAGGACTGCAGGACATATTTTGGCTGAATATTGGAATGAGTGTGTGTAAGTGTAACACATAGTGTTCACATTAAAACCAAATCAAGCAACTAATCATTTTTTCAGGCTTTAGCACATAATAAATATATGTATTTCAGTTTTACCTTATTATTAAATAAATACTTGAGCATTTACTTGAAAAGGTGTCTTGTCAGCTTGAGCACTGCTCTCAACTGAACTCGATGCAATGATGGAAATGGTCATGCTTTCTAATACGTAGCCATCACACATCTGCCTACTGAGCACTCGTAGCGGCTAGTGGCTGGAGTGGTCAGGAAAGTGAATTTTAGAGCCAGGAGTGTAAACCAGCCAGAGCGGTGGCAATGCAGGACTGCCCGGGCATCAGGAGAAGCGACCCGGAGGCAGCGCGAGGCGCAGGGTGGTGCTGGCTATGGGAGCCCGTGACCGCGTGAGAGGTGCTAGCTCTTGACAAGTTTGCAACATGCATGAGTATAATCTAGTTGTCTTAGCTCAGGAGGTGTTGGAAAATCTGTGCTGACTATACTTTTTGTTCAACGAATTTTTGTTGGAAAATACGATTCTGCGATAGAAGATGGTTATAATAAGCAAGTTGAAGTAGATGCACAACTGTGTACGCTTGAAATCTTGGGTACCACAGGAACGGAACAGTTTATAGCAACGAGGGATTCCTATGTGAAAAATGGACGAGGCTTTGCATTAGTTTATGCCATGACAGCACGGCCCACATTTAATGATTTACAAGAGCTGAGAGAACAGATTCTTTGAGTTAAAGACATTGATGACGTTCCAATGATTCTGGTTGGTAATAAGCATGACTTGGAAGAAGAAAGTGTCATAGGAAAGGCACAAGGTCAAAATCTAGCAAGACAGTGGAACAACTGTGCATTCTTAGAATCCTCTGCAATATCAAAAATAAGTGCTAATGAGGTCTTTTATGACCTAGTGAGGCAGATTAACAGAGACACTCCAGTGCCTGGGAACGCCTGCCGAAAGTCGTCATGTTGGCTGCTTTAATACACTAAACACGTTGTTGCTCTGAGCCAGGTCTGGAGAACTGTTGCCCATTTCAACAGTGCCAGGTTTCCTGTGTTGGGATGGTGGCACCGTTAAGCCTTAAGGTGGCATCGTTAAGCCTATGGACACCTTACATGGACTTTTGTGGTGGTGCCCTTTAGGAGGCGGATGGAAGCAACTGCATCAGTTTGCACCTTCTAATCACTTCCCAGTGTCACAAGAGAGATTTTTACTTATACAATAGCCCTAGAGTATGCAGCTGGTAAAACCAGAGGCTACAACCTATGCAGGTTTAGTATTTCTGCCTGTTAGTGATCGTTTCACATGTGTGATGCTTGGTCGAAATGTTAAATGGTGGGTGAGTACCCTGGACGTGAATGTGGGAAGGAATTTTAACCACGTGTAATTGGTCACAAGGCCTAAGTTGCAGTAATGATTGCTGTTTTATTTAGCAATGCCTTATTGCTTTGTATGCATTAACGCTTGAGTGTAAAGGCTGTGTATCTATCCAACAGGGAGCCAGAGTATTTAAATTGACCAACCTAATGTTACAATTACTTAGAAGTGGCTAAATGTGAACTAAAAGCCTTAATTAAAGTGGTGCTATTTTGTATAATTTAGCATCAGTAGTTCAATAAATTTGGATTGCCATGCAAGGGCTTCCATTATTTAAAAAAAAGAAATTAAATTTTTAATCTTATTTAATTTTAGTTAATTTAAACTTAAATTCCAATAACCCTATGTAGCTAGTCCCTTCCATATTGGACAGTGAAAGTCTATAGTACTTAGTAAAAAGTTCCCAGAGTTCACGTATAGGTTCAAGGTGTCTTTGTTTTTATTTAGGAGTCCTAGATTCAGGAAGTAATCTGTTGATATAATCAACGTGAGGTACCTGAAACACAAAAGAAAATTTGCCTGAGTTTACCAATTAATCATTTTTGTTTATATGAAATGTGAACTTACTTTCAGAAATTAATCTATTGTGCTTAGCTTCATGAACTATTACATAATAGGAACCAAATCAGGGGAGCAATATTTATGTTCATTTAAGTAGATTGTATCTTTTTCTTTTCTTTTTTTAGGCCTATTTAAATTACATTTATTGGGATAACATTGGTTAATAAAATTATATGGGTTTCAAGTGCACAGTCCTGTGATACATCTTCTGTGTATTGCATGTTCGTTTACCACCCACCATCAACTCCCCTTCTGTCACCATATATTTGACCCCCTTTACCCTTTTTCCTCTGGTAACCACCTCGCTTTTGGTCTGTCTAAATAGGCTTTTAAACCTGACCTCAATGACTATGTGTGATTACATTGTTGACTAGACTATAATTTAACCAATCTTTGATTGTTTCCAGTGTTTTGCTACTGTAAACATCATAGAACTGTGTACTAATTGAGAGCGTAAGCTTTGGCACATAACACATCTGGCCTACATTCTATGTTCACGACTTATTGGCTATGTACTCTTGAGAAATTATTGAACAAATTATTATTTTTTTACATTTTAAAAGTGCATTTTATTGATTTTGCTATTACAGTTGTCCCAATTTTTTTCTCCCCTTTATCCCCCTCCTCCATGAACCACACCCCTCATCCTCCACCATCCCTCCTTGTCGACCCACAGTTCATGTCCGTGGGTTGTACATATAGGTTCTTTAGCTTCTCCATTTTCTATACTATTCTTAACCTCCTCCTATCTATTTTGTGCCTACCTATTATGCTTCTTATTCCCTGTACCCTTTCCTCCCATTCTCCCCCTCTCCCTCCCTACCAATAACCCTCCATGTGATCTCCATTTCTGTGATTCTGTTCCTGTTATAGTTGTTTGCTTAGTATTTGTTTTTGTTTCTTAGGCTCAGTTGTTGATAGCTGTGAGTTTGTTGTCATTTTACTATTCATAGTTTTTGATCTTCTATGTCTTAGATAAGTCCTTTTAACATTTCATATTAATAAGGGCTCAGTGATAGTGAACTCCTTTAACTTTGCCTTATCTGGGAAGCACTTTATCTGCCCTTCCATTCTAAATGAAAGCTTTGCTGGATAGAGTAATCTTGGATGCAGGTCCTTGCCTTTCATGACCTGGAAGGCTTGGAAGGCTTTCAAGCCTCTTCTTGTCTTAAGGTTTCTTTTCAGAAATCATCTGGTAGCCTTATGGGCACTCCTTTGTAGGTAACTCTTTCCTTTCCTCTTGCTGCTTTTAAGACTCTCCCGTTATCTTTAATCTTGGGTAACTTAATTATGATGTGTCTTGGTGTGCTCCTCCTTGGGTCCAGTTTCCTTGGGACTCTCTGGGCTTTCTGGACTTCCTGGAAGTCTGTTTCCTTTGCCAGGTTGGGGAAGTTTTCCTTCATTGTTTGTTCAAGTAAGTTTTCAATATCTTGCTCTTTCTCTTCTTTTTCCAGCACTCCCATGATTCAGGTGTTGGAATGCTTAAAGTTGTCTCAGAGATTCCTAAGCCTCTTCTAATTTTTTTTGCATTCTTGTTTGTTCATTCTGTTCTGGTTGGGTGCTTATTTCTTCCTTTTATTTGAAACCATTGATTTGAGCCCCAGTTTCCTTTCCTGCACTGTTGGTTCCTTGTACATTTTCCTTTATCTCACTTCATGTAGCCTTCATTTCTCCCTTCATTTTGTAACTGAACTCTATCAACTCTGTGAGCATCCTGATTACCAATGTTTTGAACTCTGCATCAGAGAGGTTGTCTGTGTCCTCATCACTTAGTTTTTTTTCTGGAGTTTTAATCTGTTTATTCATCTTGGTCATATTTCTTTGTCTCAGCATACCATCTGGATGAATGTTTCTTTAACTCCTTGGTTGTTGGGCTTCCATGCAAATGTTTTTCTGGCAGTTCGGGTTGTTCTTTGTTGTTAAATTGGTTGTTATCCTTCTTTTGGTTGTGTGAGGAAGTGAAGTGTTTCTGCCTACACCTCCATCTTGGCTGGAACTCTTATATATCTTTTTCTCCCTCAGGATTGGTTAAAAAATGTTTGGCTTCTAAGCTCATGGTAATAGGTAATTACCTTTAGTTCTACGGAGAGCAACCACAAATAAGTAAATTCCAGTACTATCCAATAGTATAGAACCCCAAGGTGCGATTTAATAAAGCACAGACTTAGTGTATAATCTTTTATTCCATTGGGGCACCATTTGAGCTTGTGAAGCAATAATTTCCTAAATTGCACCCTGGTGGCCTAAGTGTTAATTCTGCTTCCAGAGATTTCTAGTTTAAAGTCAAGGAGCAGGTTTTGCACTATGAAATTTGAGTCTACAAATTTTATTTCCTTTAAACCTGTAGATTAAGAAATCACAGCTTTCAACATGAAACTGAAAATTAATAGATGAATCCACTGAAATGCATCCTTTTTGTTCAGGTGCTAGGAATTGTTTGACTCAGTGTTCAGGACACTTGAAGCAAAGTTCTGTGTTCCATTATGTTTATGTTGGTGTTAACTATCTCAGGAGACTAGTTATATCTACTTCTTTTTTATTTTAATTTTTTTGGTCTACTTTAATTTTTATTGCCCTGTTTCATAATGTGCTTGGTTTTGTAAGCTATTTGATCCTCGGAAATTTTCCCTCAAGAGAAAATGAATTTCTTTTCTGACTTTATTGACTAATACTATCCCATATGAGCCCCACATTTTGGGTGGGACGAAGGAAACTTATTTGGTCTACTCCAGAATATTTAATAGTCCCTTTAAATAGAAGTATATTCCAAGGTCCTCATTTTTTTCTGATTTTCACACTTTCTCCACTTTACTCTCAGGGGCTGCTTGGCATGTAAGCAGCTTACATGGCCGCGAGGGAAGGTAGTATATGGAAATCATGGGGTTGAATTCTATATATGCTTTTCCCATAGGACGATAGCTGTGGAGTGGCTAATAGGACCACTCTGTGGGCTGGTGAATTGCTGATGCATGACAGGTCCCATCTGTGGGCAGAGAATACCCTTCTCTACTCTTGATTTCCATGAAAAATGATTTTCCTAAAGCATGCTCTGTGGTCTTTTGCCCTACTCCTTACTCTCCTCCTGGCAGAGGTGGCATGAGGTTCTGGTTGGAGGGCAGCAGGTTTCTTGATTGTCTGGAGAACATCTATCCAAGGCCCTGAGTGTCGTCCCTTTTTTTCTTTCCCAGTGAGAAGCAATGTCTAGGGCAGGTAGGTTTGCCTTGCAAACTCATACTCCTCTTGTGTGTGCTGAGTCAAGTCTGGATGCAGATCTGGGTAGGGAGATGTCAGACCCATTGACTCTCACAAGTTGCAGTCTTTGATGTATCTGTACCACTAAGTATAAAAGGGATATTTTAAGCTCCACCTTTACTCTTTTATTGCATTTCTCAAACTCTAGGTCCTGGATTGGCAGATGGGGTTAGGAAGAGGGATGGCACTCAGATAATTCCAATACACTAGTGTCTTTGTCAAGAACATAAAGAAATAAAGAACTGAAAATTTATATTCTTGGGAAGACTTTTGGATAGCCAGAAAAATAAATCCTTTGACCTTAACTTTAAGGGTTTTTTTTTTAACTTTAATAGTTTTCTTCCTTCCTTTCTTCCCACCGTCCTATCCTCCCTCCTTTCTCTTTCCCTCCCTCCCTCCCTCCCTCCCTCCCTCCCTCCCTTCCTCCTCGTCCCACTCCTCCTCCTCCTTGTTCTTCTTTATAAAGTTTTATTTAAGGTCCAGTTTAGACTACTTGCTCCGTATTTGGCCAATGAAGGGACTGTATTCCCTGTGTAGCATTTTTTGAGCCAGATCTGAGAGCCCCTAGGAGATATCTCTGGCTTTGAGATGGTAAGGGTTGACCTTTGTCAGGGATCAATACAGGTCTGGAAATGGGTTACTTGTGTTGCTTTGCAATCTCCTGTGGATTTCTCTGACACTCTCTTTCAATCAACACATGCAAATTTTGCTTGTGAATCTTAAAGAATCAGACAGCAGCTTTACAGAGAAAAATGAACTTTGTTAAAGAAAATAAAAGGAAGCCCCTACTATATTGGTATCAATCTCAGCCTGGGTAGAAGAGAAGGAAACTTGGAAAATTATTACAGATCTGGAGCCCACCAAAAGAAAAAGAACATTAAAGAAAGCTTGTATCTGAGATGCCTACTCCTAGGAATGAGACTGGCCTTGAAACAGAGCATGCAGTCTCAGGAATGCCCAAATTTGTGAATGGCATGAAAGTGGCATGCTATTGCCACTCAAACTCTAGGTCCTGGAGTTTGTTAAATGGGGCTGTGTAATGCCTACCCGACAGAGTTGTTTCTGACATTGAGTTAAATCATGTTGTATATAAGAATCATTTCAGGAGTATGACTCAAACTGTTAAGTGCGATAGTTAGTAAACTGAGGCAGGGGGGAGGAGGGAAACGTCTCACCTGTTGGTTCAGCAGTGCTGAGCCAGTCCAATAAGATTGCCAGCTGTTCTGAACATTGCCAGCAAAAATAGCATGGGAGGAAGGGAGTCCTTGAAACTCTGTGAACTGGCAAAGGGAGCCTCTGTAGCAATTTCACTAACTAAGACAAAAGAGCCTTCGCTAACTGAGAAAGAAAGCCTTTGTAGCTATACATTATTCCCAAGGTTTATTGGGGGAGAAGGAGGAGTACCTAGGAGCTGACTAAAGTACATAACCCTGCATCCCAGCAGTCAATGCACTCACTTGCGGAGTGCCCACTCGTAGCCAGGTGTTCAAGTGTATAGAACAATTTACTAACAAACTTACTAATACCTTATGTCCTCTATATATTTCATAAATAAACCTGTTATCTCATTTTCACTGTCCATGTTGTCTCTCGCTTAAATTCATCTCTTGCGAGCAAGGAAAGAACCAAGGAGAGGCAGGAGCCCCCTGACTCAGGTCTCCCTACTAACAAAATATGTACCTCTAGAACACAGCAGATTACTGTATATTATTTGTTTGATTGTGAGTATGATAATTGATGCCATAATTGTTTGATTGTTAAGTTCATGAATGCCAGGAATTTGATGCATTTATAGGATCCTGCAGCATTTCGTTTTATAAAAGCAAGCAGTTGTTCTGAATTTTAATTGGTAATTCCTGACATTTGAATTGTGGTTTAGATAGGTCACTGCATTTCAGTTTTCTTAAAAACATGGCACCTGTCTTCATTTGGCCCTTCCTGGGTGCAGCGGGTACGGGTGTGCAATGTGTTGTAGGGTTTCAGGAAGCGCAGGTGTTTCTAGAGCAACTCGGCTTATTTCACTGCGAGAGAAGACTCAGTTTAGCAAATCATTATTGGTTTTGCAACAGATGAAAAAAATGGTAGTGAAAATTGGTGCTGGTCTGATGTGTTCTTCTAGCTACCAATGCCAAGCATTAATGAGCAGAGTGCAAAAATAAGGTTATTTTAGAATAATATGGTCATCTAAATTTGGTTACAGGCAAATCAAAACCCTTGAGCTAAAACTGCATCTTGATTTTCTGAACAGCCACATGTAATGCCAAGAGTCACTCTAATTAAAATCCTGCAATATGATACAATAGGAGAATTGATGAGTTACCCATTTCAAATCTGCCGCCGCATTGCCATTTCATCAAATAGCTGGAAGAGTAACTGGTATTCTTAAATTCACTTTAGGAAGTATTTGTTGAGCATCAACAGGTGTTTGGAAGTGTGAAGGATAGAAAAGCTTTCCCAAAAGTTGTTTCCTCATGGAAATTAATTGATTGGAAAAGACACGCTCACAAGAACAATTAAGAAATAATGTAAGAGTTTAAAGTTAAGTGTGTGGAGAATTGGTGGAAATAATAATTTCTTTAAGAGTTCAAAGTGGAGATTTCTGTGCATTTAGGAAGTTGAAGAAAACTAGGTAAGGAAGATGAGGTCAGACGTGAGAATTAAACCCAGAGCAGGGGTGAGACAGAAGAGGTAGGAAGCACACATAGGGCTGTGTCGTGGGCTAATTAGTTTGGCTGGTGAAGGGAGTCTAGGAGGCGGAGTTCTGATTGTGAGGTCCTGATTCTGGGCCAGAGGGTGATTGTCAAAGTCAACAAGGTCATGAAAGGTCAACTTAGGGGTTTGGTTTCCTTCTGTAGGCAGGTGTGAGCCATTGGAGAAAGCCAGAAGCCATGCAGAGGGCCATTGTGGTTTTGAGACTTGCGTGGGCATGAGTGTGTGTGGGCAGTGCTGTTCCAGGTTTTCACTCAGGACAAGGGGTGGGGTGCTCTGGTGTAAAGGAAAATTCTGGATTAAGTTGCTAGGACATGCTCTTTCAGGCCTGGGAGTTGGGTTAGCAGTGATGGTCACAAGAGAGCTAGTTAGGTGGTTTGCCCACTAGGGAGGGTTTGCATGAGGCAAGGAACCTCTGTAGATGACTTTGGCTCTTTGGCAAACAACGAAATCTAGAATTTCAGGTGTATAAGGAGCGTTTTTATAGTTGCATCCTAATTTATGTGGACAATTTCTCCACTGGCTCTTTTTCCTGAACTGCAAGGCCCAGCCCAAGAAAGAGAAAAGACATAGGAAAGAATAAGAAAGGAGCTCTTCTCGGAACATCATGCAGTTGCCAAGCCCATATGCTTAAAATACCACTTACACTCACATAGTGTTGTTTTTCTCTTTATAAACCTAAAATAAATCCTTAATTTCAACTTTACTTTTTGTAAGTCCCCTTAAGATCAGAACCCACTTGTCTGTCTGTCTCTCTGTCTGTCTGTCTGTCATCATCATCTCACTGAGTTCCCACCGTTGTAGATTTCTGTCCTTTGTTTCGGTCGGGCTAGTCTCCACACTAACTGCCATGACACCACAGCTGTTCCTGTTTCCACGGAGGCATCATTGTTTTCCTGCCTGGACACTGCCAGATTTTGGGCTTGTTCTGAAATTCTCCTCATTCTTGAAATATCTGTCTCTATCCCCACCTGTTCCATGAATTTTTCTCTCTCAATTTGAACCTGGAAAGATCTCTGGGTTTTTTTTTTTTTTTATCATTAAAGAACTTGACAAACACAGAGCGTAGACTTAGAAGGGACCAAATCCTTAAAATGTTGAGGATTCTAGAACATAGGAGTTACAGGCTCTGTAATTGTGCTTCTAGTTCTATTAACAGGATCAAGACCTGTACTCTGAGAGGTGCAGCCTCTGTTCAATATATTTGTAATAGCAGGAAAATGTCAGCCCATTCCTTTCTTTTTTTTCCAGAGAGGTTTTATTTTCCCTGTCTTCCTGTTTGACTGTGGGAGCAGGGCAGAGAATGTGCTTATATGTCTTTGCATTGGGTGAAGCATCACAGATTTACTGAATAGCCACTGAGTTTCAGGCATGATACTAAGTGCTGGAATTCATGGTGCTCATAATGTGCTGTGAAAGTGAGCCTGCTGCATATAACAAATAATATTTGTTAAGTAACAAGTAAATATTTGTTAAAGAAGACAGGAGAAAGAAACAGGAAAACCAACTATTATTAGTGACTCTTTAGAATATGGTCTCTTTGGTTAGATAGCCTGGCCTTGAACGTTGGCTCTGGCACTAGCAGTTCACTAAACCATGTCTCAGTTCCCTCACTACAAAATAGATTTGAATGAGATAATGTATGCAAAGTGCTTTATACACAGTCTGTCCCTCCACTGATGTGGTGACCATGGCATATGGATTGGATGTATTGGGGGAGTGGCATGTGCAGAAAGCTATGGGGAGCCCAGAGGAGGGGCTTCCACTCAGACCAGCACACCCCACCGGAGGACGAGAGGGACTGGTCACTGAAGAGATATGTGAAGGACAATCTTCTGGGAGCACTCAGCTCTGCCGAACTTACAGGAAAACGTATAATAGTGATTGAGCAAAAGCAGAGTTGACCTTTACGAGTGGAAGATGGTACCGAGAGTTCTCAGTTAGAGATGTCATGGGTAATGTGACATTATTCTAAGAATGCCAGGCAAGCACCACCTCCTAAGGCAATAATTGAAATAGTTTACTCTGGACTAGCTGTGCTCGGTGTTGTTATAAGGAATGTCTGAAAATACCTGTAAAGAAGGATGACCAACTAAGAATAACACTGGATATTGTGTCAATTGCTCACTAATATCTACGTTTCTAACACGTACTCCACGCAGGGTCTGATTGCTTTTATCTCCATTGATCTCTTTGGCTTGATGGGGAAAAATACCCTCAGAAGGCAAATGCTAGAGGGCCAGATGGAGGGAACTGTATTTTTTATAATCATGTGTAGAGTTTTGCTATTGATTTACTGCCAGCCACTGGGGTTGAAGTTGTTTTCTCTACATATTTCTAGGCAATGGTAAATACTCTAACTTACGGATATCTCACTTACTGGCTACCAAACAAAGTGTTTCTGAAAAGAATAGATATTTTTATAGGTTTATTGAATAGATAAACATATATTTTGTTAGCCAAAAATGGATAATTGTTACTTTAGTAAAGGTTCAGAGTGCTATTTGGCTCATTCAAGTATGCCCTGTTAAAATGGATCCTCAGTCTCTTAAAAGTATCTCAGAACAAGGTATATGCTATGATCCGATTTTTGTAATGTAATGTATGGATGCAAAAATATTTATAATATATGTATGTACACATGTGATCACAGAAAAGGCTTCAGAAGGATACACAGAGGTGATTAGGTAGAACAGATAGGTTTGCATTTTCATAATTTATATGCTTTTCAATTATATTAGTAAGGGTGGACTATTTGCTGTAGACCAAGTGGAGTCGATGGTTCAATGGACATAGAAGTTTAGTTTTCCTTCATGTAACCAGTGCAAGGCGGTTCCTGGGCACTGGGAGGGGTGGGAAGGAGCTCTACTTCAGACAGTCGTTCAGGGACCAATTTCAACATGCAGCTCACAAGATTTTCCTGGCGCTAATATCATATCTGATTCTCTGGTCATTGACAGCCAAGTGGCAGGAGAAGAATGACCACGGAATATTTTTCATTTGAGATATAGTGCTCATGGTGGTGGTGGTGGAGTGGAGGGGTGTATGTATGTATATGTGTGTGTGTGTTTAATGAGCCAGGCCTGAAAAGGGCACTTCTGCTTACATTTAATTTGCTGGAACTCAGTCATATGACCACATCTATTGCAAGGAAGGTAGGTAACTAGAATCAGACTGTGTTCTTAGGAAGAAGAGCAGAGCAAAAGTTTTGGTGAACAGCTAGTAGGTCCCACCATATTCAAGGTTTCTGGTCATCAAATATCCAGGCTCTCTCTGTCATTCGCATAGTGGACACACCCTTTTCCTTAGAGGAGCTAACCCAATGCTCCATCCAAATTCTCCATAAGATTCAAAGGTGAGGGTTTCTGGGTGATGTAAAGTCTTCTCAAACATATCCAAACGTGGTCCCTAGTGGCCTGGTGATCTGTATATATTTTCTAGATTTTATTTATTTTTTTAAACAGAGAGAAAGAAAGGGAGAAACATCAATGTGTGGTTGCCTCTCACGCATCCCACTTTGGGGACCTGGCCTGCAACCCAGGCATGTGCCCTGACTGGAAATCGAACCAGTGATCCTGGGGTTTGCAGCCTGTGCTCAATCCACTGAGCACCACCAGCCAGGCCAGTGATCTGTATATTAGGAAAACAAGTAATCTTCCCCCTACTCCAGTGCAGCACACACATACACACATTCACACACACACTCACACACTGCATGGCAGTGGAGCTGGGGTGGTGTAACTGTGGTGACAACCCGCATGCAGGAAGGGGGAGTCACGTGGCAATCACTGGTTCAGGGCCATGATGAAACCCTGCTGGGAAGGCCCCTGTCTATGGCAGTAAAGAAAGTTCTTTAAATCAGTCCTGATTTTGCCACTTTGGAAAAATGCTCTTGTCTACGGAATGACTTGGGCCTGGATTGTGTTCTGTGCCCACTGTCCTTCATGGCCATATGTGAAGTGAGCACTGGAGTGAGCCTTCCTCAGGGCCTGACAGCTTTCTCAGCTTGCTTTCCACCTGAGCCGATATGGGTTCTGTGAGTCTTTTCAGGCTTGAATAGTCAAAGCCATTTCGGTCTAGACATAGGTTTCCTGAATTTGCTTGGCTTCTGATCTCTCTGCTTCCATGTGAGAGTAACCACATCTTGAATTCTTAAGGCATAATACTCAAGCCTTATCCACTTCTCTTCCCTCACCGAGTGTTTCTCTCCTTCAACTTAATGGTAGGTAGCCCTGTGGCAGCCATTTGAAACTAAACACTTAGATGGAAAGGAAACATAATTGATAAGATATCTGCTATGGTGTTTCTACCTGTGTTTAACTAATACAAATTAATGGACCATTCAAAGCCCATTTTTAGTTTAGTTTCTTTGTGGTTCAGAAGCAGTTCAATTTTTCTGTTCTATAATGTCTGATTTTCTATATATTTCATCATTTTTCTTTGGTCTCTGCTTGCAAATCAACCCATTTTTTTTTGGAGCTCATGTATTTCTTATGAATCTTTCCTGAGTGCAATAGTAATAATTAACATACTCTAATATCTGTCCTCTTGCCACTTCCGCCACAGCTACAGACCTTTCAAGATAGACTTTTGACCAAATATCTTGTTGCTGTAGATTGTGTGTCTCCGTCTCTGAGCTGTTATTAAAAAGTTTCTCCACCATGTGCTCCTTGTCACATACGTTAGGGTTGTGTTATGTCAGTGTGCCACATTAGGATATATATTTCTTTATTAAGTAGGGAGGTCTTCTGTGTGTCACAAATAGATCCCGGGCTGTATAATGGCCCACATACATTTTCAATAGAGTGTTTTTCTTGCTTAGGTAAGTAATCTGAGCTGGTTCTCGTTTAGCAGGGGACGGTCTGTGATTGTCATGGCCATTCAGAGATCCAGGCTCACAAAGGCTCTGCCATTTTACCACAAAGCTTGTGAAGAGGCCCTCGGCATTGTCATCCACCAGCAAAGGAGGCTCAGGGGATAAAGAACTGTGTGATAGATTTTAAAGGGTCAGGCTGGCACATGGCATCTACTTACTAATTAGTACCCATGCCAAGGACTGAAACTTAGTCCCATCATGGCACCCAGCTTCAAGAGAGGATGGAAAGTGTGGTCTGGGTGTATGCTCAGGTAGAATATGTGTCTGTTTCAGTGAGCAGCCAGCATATACTGCTTGAATTAGAAAAGAAATCCTGTAATCAAAACCCTATAATATAATTTTATTTCTTTCCTAACTTCTGTCTGGGCAATTTTGCTACTTGGAACTTATTCTAGGATCATGACTGAAGTAGTGATTAGTGCCTTCTGCACTAATCAGTTGTATTAGTGACTCCCTGTAAATAAAATTAGTCCTATACACAAAGACATACTGTGACAGAATTGTTTATACGAGAAGGAAAATTGGAGATGGCCTAGTGACAGATCCTCAGAGGTTGGCTCCTATGTAGCCTTTAGGACAATGATGCCAATCATTGATATTAAAAGATATTTATGTCATATTTAGTGAGCAAAGGATGTTACCGAATAATACATACAATATGGTCATGGTCTTGCGTATTTTTGTATCTTTATGGTTTGAAGTTTGGGAGAATATCACAATGGTAGTACTGGCGATCCATGTTGGTTAGATTATGAATAATTTTTTTACTTTCTCCTTATCAGTATTGCCTGTGTTTTGTGTAGTAGATATAAATAATTCTGGTAATTAAAAGATCAATTCTGTTGATTCTTGTGGTGGAACAGCCCCGGGTTCTGCATCTCTTGTCCTGATGTGGAACTCTCTCCTGGTTTTGTCTCAGTTGTTAGGTAGAGAAACAGCTATTTGCTGTGGAATCCCATGGATGATTGTGTTTTCTTTACTCAGGCCATCGCCAACTTCTCCCTGTACCCCACTGAATAACTACTCAACAGTGGTGAGGCCCTTGATAAAATATTTTCACATAATTTGCTCATTTAATCTCTACAGTAATCACATGAAATAAGAGTAGTGGTTATTTTTCTAATCAGGGATCCAATTCAGAAAGATGACTTGACTTTGCCAGTGTCATCCTTAGTGAGTGCTGGAGCCAGACCTGAACCCTAGTCTTCTGCATGTAGACCCTGTCTGTCCCACCCTGGTAACTTCAGCCCTGGCTGCACCTTCAGCCACCTGGAGGAATTCACCAAAGGGACTGACTACCAGAGGACTGTGTGTGTATGGGGAGATGAGGACATGTTCTTTTGCTTCATTTCCACCCTGAGAAGTAAGGTGGATGTTGATAGCCTTGCAGAGAAAAGGAGACAATATTAATTCTTGGGTCTCATGGAGAAGCAGACTAGCAAAGAGAAAGAAAAAAGGCCAGGGTGCTCACTTGAACCTGAGAAGTGATGCTCGAGGCTAAAGATCTCTTCCTGAAGATTCTGGACCACTCTGAGGCAAATCTGTAGGAAGGAGAAATTCCTCTCTCTTTGTGGTGTCCTTTTTTCCACGCTGGTGCTTTTACCCTTATCCTCCCTGATATCTCATATCCTACCATTGGGTTACTGACATCAGGTCATTTCCTTGGCACTTCTGTCTCCCCTGGTCATCTTCTTGACTAGGCAATTCAGAAGGCAGGGAAGAGTCTACAAACCAACTTATACTAAGATACTGTTGATTGATAGTAGATTATTATGATCTTTCTCCTCATGAGTATTTATAGATTAATAGGATGGCCCAGAGAAATGAGTTTCTAAGACTGGACCTGAGGCAAGGCGTAAACTTCCAGGGGAGACTTTGGACAAGATGACCATGATGAAGTTCATGGTATTACACCTGGCATGTTGCTGTATGTCTTTGGCTACTAATGGGAGGGGACTTGTTCAGTCATTTAGTCATCAGCTATATGTTGAGCATGGCCTATGTCTCAGGAGTGCTCTAGGCTTGGGGGATGGCAGTGGTACAGTAATGAGGAAAATGGACAAAGTCCCTGCCCCCACTGAGCTTACGTTCTAGTGGGGAAGACAGATAACCAAAAAGATAAGTAAATACATAGTATATTAGGTGGTGATGAAAGTGATGGAGAAAAAACAAATCATCAGAGGGGGATAGGATCAGAGGAGGATGGAGGTAAAGGCCTCAGGAAGTAGAGGCCAGGAGGTGAAAGAGGCACCATGTCGGTATCTGCCAGGACAGTGATCAGGGAAGAGGGATCAGTAAGTGCAAAGGCCCCGGTGGTGGCAGTGTCCTTGGTGTGTTCCAGAAATTGGTGCCAGTGTGGCTGGAACAGAGGAAGAGCTAGGGAAACAAGGAGAGGATGAGGTCACAGATGATGGCAGGGATCAGATTATGTAAAGCCTTGTAGCAGTTTTGACCTTTCCCTGGGGTGTGGTGGGGAGTCACTGGAAGGCATTGATAACTCTGGCTGCTGGGTTGACTCCTGAACGAAGAGCAGGAGGGCAGACTGGGAAGGATCTGTCGGGAGGCTATCGCAGTGATCCAGGCGCCAGGTAACGGTGGCTTGGGCCAGTGGCATGGAGGAGACAATGAGAAGGGCTTGAATTCCAGAGATAGTTTGAAGGTGGACCCGATAATTACTTACTAATGGAGTAGACATGTGCTTTGAGGGAAAGATAGGCATGAAGAGTGGTTGGCAGCTTCTGCCAGGATGGAACTGGCATAAACTGACATGAGGTGTAGTGACCAGCGCAGGTTTCAGGGAGAAGATAAGGAACTTATGTAACACAGTGTTGAGTTTGAACGTGTTAGATTTGAGAATCTGTTAGACATCAAGAGGAGAATAATGAGGATGCAGTTGGATATTGGAAATGTGGACTTGGTTCAGAGTGAAGCTCGTGCTGGAGATCCAGATTTGGATAGGTAGCTCCGTCAGGAAATTTAGACGGATGCAAAATAGCAGAGTGCATGAACACAGGCCCTGAGGCCAGATCGCCTGGGCTGGATCCCGGCCAAGTCATCGGACCTTCAGGTACTCAGTTTCTTCATCTGTAAAGTGGAGATAGTAATTCTAGTGTCTAGATTAGGGAATTGCTGTAGGGTTAAGTTAGTACATATTTTTATTATTTTTAAGATTTTATTTATTTATTTATTTAGAGAGAGGGAAAGGGAAGCAGAAAGAGAGGGAGAGAAACATCCATGTGAGAGAGAAACATCGGTAGGTTGCCTCTCTCACATACCTCAATCAGGGACCAGGCCTGCAACCCAGGCATGTGCCCTGACTAGGAATTGAACTGGCGACCTTTTGCTTCATGGGATGACATCAACCAGTTGAGCCATGCTGGCCAGGGTGACATTTTTGTTTCAATAGATAAAGGCCTGGAAACTAGGAAGTGTTAAATATGTTAGCTATTCTTATTGTCGTTATTTCACTGTGAGTCGCCTTTTGTTGGAAGAGTTGTTAATGCCTTTTGTATATTGCCACACTCAATCCTCAGAGGACACATATAAAGTAGATATTATCAGTTTCCTTATTCATAAATGAGGAAACGAAGGCACAGAGAAGGTAAATCTCTGGCCTGTTTGACCCCAAAGATTAGGCATTTAGTCATTTTTAACATAGTAAAATCTAGTCTTGTCTGTGGGTCCAGACATCAGAAGATGGGAGGTGTTAGTTCATGTAAATAGCAAGGCTAGAAACTCAGTGGGTTTAAGCTCAAAATAATCTTGTGAACAAAGCAACAGGATAATTTGAAATGTCAAAGTGACATTCAGCAGCACAGCGAATTAATGAGAAGTGACTGGAGGCCTTTCTTGTCATGGCTGTAACAACCAGAAGCCATGCTTTCTCTCCCCTCTTATCTCGGACTACAACAATGGGCAGTAAGTGGAAACATTTTTCAAAGATCAGCTGAGTCGTTTGCATACACAAAGGTGACATACTGTCAGTATCCAATTTTGCTCATTTCTCTTGGAAGAAATGTTGCTTTAAATGCTATTATGTGATATATGAACCAGGTGAAAGCCGAGTGGATTTTCTGTAATGAACTTGCTATTGATAGAAAACACTTTCATCCTCCCCACTCTCTTTGTTTACTGAGGTGATGGCCAGCCAGGCATTTTGCGTGACTTTGAGGCATGGGTCAAAGGCATTGAGGTCCTAGGAAGTATTGAAGCTACCTTGTAAAGTCCACCGGGCTACCCTGTGATGGATTACTCCTCCTATTTCAGAATTCTTTCCCTTGGGCTCTTTCTTTAGTTACAGATTCTTGGTTGCGGCTTTGGGCACTTTCTCCATGTGCTCTCACTGCTGCTTCCTGGATTCCATCTAGACCATGCCGATAACTCTGTTCTGTGAATTATGAACGGGTGCCTACTTGCTCCTTTCTGGTACTTATTTAGCAACTTGTACTTTAATAATTACAACTCTCTTTCCCCAAGGTGACTAATGGGGGTAAACACCCCAGTGGGTGAGGCTGGTAGACCTTGTGGCCATTACTCATGTTCAGATGGATGAGGGGTCTCTCACAGCTGAGACAACAGATTTTCAAACCTGGGAAGTGTGCCTATGATTTTGACAACATGGATTCTTCTGTACTCAATATAAAGGTGACAATTTTGTCTCTACTTGGGAGGTAAGGTTGGGAGGAGGGGCACCCTTAATCCAAGCATGTGTGTACAATCAGGTCTTCAGAACACGTGGACGTGTGGAGGATCAGCACTCAGTGAAGTGCGGCCTGGAAAACACTCACTGTCTAGGCCGGAAACCTAGACCTTCACTCCCCTTAGTTCTTTCTCGGCCTGATCACCCACCTCCAAATCACCAGCTACCCCTGCTAGCTTTGCCTCCAGAATATGTCCATCATCTGCCCACTTTTCTCCACCTCCCCTCTACCACACTAGTCTAGGTCTCCATAATTTCGCACATGCAGTCTGGTGACAGCCTCCTAAGCAGCATTCTGCTCATGGGCTCCCACAGTTCATTCTCTACAGAGTAGTTAAATAAACTTGTAAATCATAAACCAGATCACATGACTCCCTTTCTTTGAAACCACTGGCTTCCCACAAAGCCCCCTATGGCCTGGCCCCAGTGAGTCTCACTGACCTCACCCAGTACCACTCTTCCCTTGATCCCCATGCTGAGCCAAAAGGCGCTGTTCTTTTTCTTGAACAGGGCAAGCTTGTTGTGACCTCAGGGCCTTGGTACTTGCTGTTTCCTCTGCCAAGAAAAGTTTTTTTGCTGCGGTTTCTCTAACCCGGCTCCTTTCCATGAAAATCTTAGTTGAAGATACTGTCAGAGAGGCCTATTTACTCCATCCACCTAACATAGTTCTCTCCTGCCCCTTTGTTATGTCTGTTCACACAATGGATTTTTACTGTCTGCTGTATTTCAGGTGCTGTTCCAGGCACTGACAACAAATCAGGGAATAAGACCAGTAGCAATTCCTGACTGTGTGTCTTACTGTCTACTGTCCCATCAGGCTCCTTAATTTTCTTCGTAGCACTTATCTCTATCTGAATTATTCATTGGTTTGCTTGTTTTAGTATTTCTCTCTCTCTCCCAATCCTAAAAAAAGATAGGGAAGAATGAATCCTTTCTGTTTTCTCAGCATCCCTGAGGTGACCAGTCTCAGGGAGGCTGAACTTGGCAGGATCTGGAGACGTCAAGGATTAGAGTGGGCCCTTTGTTAACCTGTCCTACTTAGACCTTCTTGAGCATGGGCACTCCCACGCCAAGGTCAAGAATGGTACTTGTCAAAGTCATCACAGATGCATCACTGATGCAAATTGGAAACAGCAGGGTCCATACCCCATTCTCTGTCAGTGGTGTTGTTTGCTTTATTGACTAGAATCTCTATAGATAATATCTTTCTCTAGATTGTGTTTCATATATAAGAATTACAAAGTCATTCAGATTTTGTAAACTAAAAATCTGTTTGCAGTAATTTAGAATATCTCAGTTATTCAGTAATTCTTCCTTAGAGGTATTGATTATTGGGTTTAAGCTGAGACCTAGGAGTCCACATTTTTAAGAGGCCCCCAGGTGCAGAAGTTTGTAAGATGGTTTGTAGAGCATAGCTTGAGATCAGAAGCCTTGACTTTGCCTCAGAATCCTGGGTGTCAGAGAATCTGCCATTGCAAAATCTCTTGAATTGAGGTGACTATGTGCAGGTTTGCCTTAGACAGTGCTGGCACAGACTTACAGTAACACCTTTCACTGTCGAAAGTGTCACGATTTGGATGGTATGTTATATGGTGACTCTCTACAGGTGGTTTCTCACTCAAGACACTGTTATGCACAGCTTTCTTGCTGGCGATAAAAAGAAAGTCTTATTTGAAAGCGATGAAGTGGGAATCTGCCACTTGGCCCAGGGCTTCTGCCCTGAAAATGTTTGAATGATACCCAAACGATAGAAAGCCGTCCCTTGTATTTTAGGAATTCTTGTTTCTTCCTCCTTGTTGCCAGTCCTTTGAGACTTATCATAGAAATGCACGTCTTTGTATGAGACCTGTGCTATCCAACACTGTGGACAATGGCAGACAGCATGTGGCTATTTACACTTTAATTTAAATTAATAGTCAAATTTGAAAATTCAATTGCATTAGTTTCACTAGCCGCATTCAAAGTGTTCACCAGCTATGGGTGGCTAGTGGCGGCTGTATAGAACCGTGATTGTAGAACGTTTCATTACTGTGGAAAGTTTGTACTGGACAGCACTGATCTGTTTCTTGTTTCTGTGTTTTTTGCTCATTTTTATTGGTATCTAGCCCTTTTTCAATGTATGACTTGAGAAGAGCAAAATAGAAAAATTAAAAATTGTGATTTTGGAAACTGAGTAAAAGATTATCCAGCCCAACCTTTTCATGTAATTGATAGGGAAACAGGTTCAGAGAGATTAGGGAATTGGCCAAGGTCACTTGACTGGATCTAGCATTGGTACTCAAACTGGTTAAGTAATCATAACTGATGGCTAACTGTCAAAATATCCATCTGTAAGACGGGAACAATCACAGTAGCCCTTCCTCAGAGTGGCCTTGAGGAAGTCTTCCAGCATATACAGATGCCATCTGCTTAGTGCCATCTTGTGTCATTAAATGGCACACTGGCTTTGCCAGGACATTATAAGCTATTTAGTGATACAGGAATTGATTTAGAAAGAAGCTACATCAAAATAGCTGTCAGAATGACTGGGTTCAAAGGTGAATCACACATTCTATTTTGTTACCAAGCGGACAGTGGGTTCCCCTATTGAGATGTTTCCCATGTCAGATAGTGGTGTAACATGGCTAGTGCATAAGAGGCTTTGAGGAACCCTTAAGTGATGCTGTTTGTAGCACTAGAGCATTCTGCATCTTCAAAGGAAATGGTAAACCCTGTGCCTGTCAGTCCATTTGGCCTGGTGTCACTAATGTCCTGGCCCTCTTCAAAAGAAAGAGCGTCTAGTTGAACGAACACCACTTCCCTCTGTGGAGCAAACAGCCTCCCAGGTCGGTGGTGGATTCACTGTTCTAGGAGAATTCTTTGATGTATGTGTGCAGTGCAGGAAAGAAGAGGCACAAAGCCCTCGTTTGATCACTGGTTTGGACTCTCCTCCTTTTGGGTGGATACATGAAGAGGACAAACCTTGACAGACCGGAAGAACAATCAGGAGGTTCCGGTGTGAACACTAAGCCCTCTTATGAGGAGGGAGATATAACAGGGTTAAATGGGAATAGAAAAATACAATTAAAAAATGTAAAAAAGCAAATGTAAGAGGGGACTAGGGGAGACTTGCTAGCACAATTTTGAAAATGTAGAACATGACAGAGCTATTACAAGGCGGTTCAGACTGCATGGATCTAGAGTCAGAAGAGTTTAGTTCCATGTGCATTGATGGGCAAACCATTCTTCCCCTCTCGGCCGTGGCCTTAATCAGCAGAAGGGATCATATTCCCACTCTTCCTTTTTCACGGAGTTACTGGGGAATGGCATGAGAAATGGATGTGAAAGTACCTGTTCCTTGCAATGCCCTGTGTAGACTTGAGTCACATTTATTCTTACTATATTGATAGTTGAATATACATGTATTATTTACATCTTAAGGTCCTAGAACCACACTAGGAACCGAGTTCTTGTGGTTGCGGCATGATCTTTTTGAGCTAAGCAAGAAAAATGAGTTGTCTCAATATGTTGAGGACTTGGACATCTAGAACTGCTTTACCTTTCCTTTTCGTCCTAAATATGGCTTAATTTTTGTACCTTTGCTAGTGAAGCAGTGGACTAATACTTCTAAAAAGCAAGTTATTATTTATTTTAAGGCACATGAGCCATATTGACTGTGGAAACTGGGAGCTCTTTAGAATGTAGATGAGAACACAAGACTTCTCTGGAAAATGACCAAAGCGAAAACTCACTTTACGTGAGAGCTGACTTTTCAGAAATGACTATGGACAATTGGGTGACCTTTTGGTAAATTAACTAGGCAAACTCTGTGGATATATGAAGCACATCCTTTTTCTAATCTTTACGGGGAAAGCCTCGGCTTGCCTCCTGTCTGATTTGTCGTAGGTATTATACAGCATCATGATCCCCAGTCACTTTGTGTGGTTGCCCTGATTGTGTCTTGCACGAGGCCCCTGGCTGAGAGGCTAGTGGGAATGGAAATCCCGCACAGGGCGGTGTCTTCCTGGACACAGAGAGGGTGCCTCTGTCAGTTCTGACAGGAATCTTATGAGAGGTTGTGAGGGGGACCCCTGGGAGGTCATATCCTCCGTAAAGGAGGAAACAGTGTCGCCTCATTTCACTAGCCAGGAATGGGTAAATTATGAAGGTAAGTTTAGAAAAACAATGTGAAAGACTTGTTAAATACGGAAGTTTGGAAACATGTTTGTATATGTTTTCTCCTTAAACTTCTAGTAAAGTTATACACGCACACATACACGAGGGTGGGAATAAGTAGGTTTACAGTTGTTTGTATGGAAAGTAATACAATAATTTATAAATAAATAGTGCAAGAATAAACTGTGTTTTGCATACGCATAACTGTAAACCTGCTTTTGCCCACCAGGTGTGTGTGTGTGTGTGTGTGTGTGTGTACATTCATGTACTGTGTGCCTACTCTGCAACATACTTGCTAACAAGAGCACTGTAAGGTCATTGTTATTGCCCCTTTGCACAGGAGAGGGAACCGAGGCTCGGATTATACACCAGGGAGTCAGGATTCTAACCCTTTGCTGGTTGGGTCCAGAGCCCTCACTTTACTACATTGTTTTGCTTTCTTTGCTTACAAAGTGCATTTAGATCTATTTTTTCATTTGATCTACCCGCATCCTGTCTGGTTCCACTGGCAGGTTTCTGTGTCTCTGTTACTTAGCCGGCCCCTCAGAGGGATGCAGTGACTTGCCCACAGTCAAAGGGCTTATTGTGAATGCCTCAGTCTCGGGGATGCATTTACCCCGATAGATCCCGAAACTGTCAACATACCAGAAACAGACAGGGCATGTTGCTGATAGCCGACAGTGTGCTGCCAGTGAAGCATGATCCTGCATGTAGCAGACTCCTGCTCAGCCAGGACTCCTTGTGTAATGAGACGTTTGTCCCACATGTTTTGATGCAATCTTGGGTGCTCTTGTGAGGCTTTGTCACAGAATGGACTTCATATGACTTTCTGGAAAAGCAGATGAGTGATCAAATGCTAAAAAGTATCTGATGGGGATAATGAGACCAGTGGTTACAAAGATGCTGAGGCCTCTGGAAATGTGGGATTCAGAAATTCTGGGGTGCAGAATGCATGCCAGAATTGTAGCACAAGTTTCTGCTAGCCTGTTGAGAGAAAGTTACTTCTACCCAGCTATTAATGACCATATTGGAAATGTCAGAAAAAAGTGAAATTCTTGTTTAGAGGGGACTATTAAGAGGACAATACTAGTAGTAAAATTAGAAATGCATTAGCTTTGCTTTTACAAGGTCTAGATAGCGTCATTTTTGGCTCCAGAAGAGTCTCCTATGCACATAGGGGATGGCATTTGGCAGGTTTATGATCTTCCCCCATAAAATGATTATGGCCTCTTGAATCCTATACCATTTATCACATGGTTCATAAATTGAGTTACAGATCCCATAATATCAAATGTCTGTTCTGATCAGCCCTTCAGTCTTTTTAATATTTATGTGATTTCCCTGGACAGAGCTTGGTGAAGGTTGTTCTGGGTGCCAGAAGCTCGAGGAGTGAGGGGGTGGGGCATTCAGAGAAACCTGTGGAGGCTGACTGACAGGTTTCGTGCCCACTGAACAAAACAACTGGGTTACACCTGACAGGTGCAGTGTAACGAAATGCAAGGCTGTCACTGCTTTGGTCCTGACAGCTTCGGAGGGAGATACCGATTGCTTATGCCAAAAATATTTCCGTGGTGATATTGGGATTGCAGGGACCTGTGGACTGTGAATTTGTGCTCATCAAGGGCAAAAATAAATTTTTAAAAGCTGTTGGCTTGTGTCAACTCTGGTGTAACTGGATCGCCATGGACTTCACATCACAATGCACAAAATCATATGAAACATGTCGTGAAAGTCAAGCCAGGGGCAGATCTCAGGGCCATTTGACTCAAGGCCTTGAGAAACCGAAGGATTGGAAGTCTATTTTAGACACAGGTTTTTTGTACAGTGCATGTGTTTTGTCGTTCATCCTTTCATACAAAAAATTTACAAATTGCAATTAGAGGCAGACTGCATTATTAGCTAGGACAAATAAATGTCATTCGACAGTGATGCATTAATATGTAATGTACAGGATCCTACCTGCTAGGAGAAGCAGGAAATGCTCTTTTCCTGATATGCTCAAGGAGCCTGGGATGCTAACTGATTATTGATGGTGAGTATTGCTCTCTAAAAGCCCATTCTTTACTGATATCTGGTACTTCATAAAAAGGCTGGTTCCTGCTGGGTCCACATAGAGATTCAGAAGGAGCTGACTTGTGACTTCGTGTAGAGGAGTTTAGAAGGAAAATATGTCCTGAGTAACAGTGCTCCAACCAGCGCTGACTCAGTAGAACAGCAGTTTCTGTAGCCAGGTGTTTCGATGAACTCAACACACCGTCAAAGGGTCGTAAATGAAGATGTTGCTGAACTACCTGGTAGGGGGTTAGCCTTTTGACACATTTAGAAACAATGTCTTCCCTCACATTTATGGTGATTTTTAATATCAGGGTGCTTGTAGCATTTTCCTGCTAATAGCTTCAATCAGGGGTACCTGCTATTTCTTCCCCCAAATGTTTTGATGTTTCCATACCTTTGAATCTTTAGGTTTAAAAAGCCTTGATACTTTACTTCCCAGAAGGCCCTTTGCTCTTATGCAAATTTGCACCCCCTCTAGTAACTGTCAAGCTTTATATTTCAGTTTGTATGGCGGTAGGGTGAAGCCCTATCGACAGAGCTGAATTCTGCTCTCTCTTCAAAATAGAGGATGGAGGACTCCTGCTTCACTAGGCACTTGCCTATATCTACTGTGTGCTGGACATTTCTGTTAGGGCTCAGGGGTTGACAAAAAAATACATAAAGTCAAGTCTATATTTTGGAGCATCGCCATGCCCACTAATCTACCATTATTTATGGCTGCTTTTCCCTGCAGTGGTAGAGCTGAGTAACTGAGACAGAGCTCATGTGGTCGGCAGAGCCCAACAAGCTTTCCGTGTAGTTAGTTCTTCAAGGGAAAATTCAGTAGAGCCCTGAGTTAGAGACTGGGCATTCAGAAACGAAAACGTGCTGTTTCTGCCCTCGGCTTTTAATAAAAGTGAGAGCTAAGGATTACATGGGGCTTCTCTGCCAGGCATCATGTATAATGACTTATCTGAGTACTGTAGTGACCACCCCACCCCCATTTTATAGATGAGGAAACTGAGGTTATTTAAAACAAGTATAGAAAGAAAGAAGGAGCTCCTACCCTTCGTGACAGCATGGGTGGAACTGGAGAGCATTATGCTGAGTGAAATAAGCCAGGTGGTGAAAGACAAATACCATATGATCTCACCCATAAGTGGAACCTAATCAACAAAATAATGAGCAAAATAGAGCAAGAGACATAGAAATAAAGGACAAACTGGCAGTGGCCAGAGGGGGAATAAATGGGGGAAAGAAGGGGAAGAGTCGAGTCAAGGAACACGTACAAAGGATCCGTGGACGAGGACAGTGGGGCTGGGGGGAGGAGATTGAATGTGGGAGGTGGGAGTGGGTAGGGCAGGGGAGAGTAATGGAGGGGGATTGGGGACAACTGTAATTGGACAACAATTAAAAAAATTAAAATAAGACAAGTGTAGTATAGCCGAGATTCAAGCACAGAAGTTAGAATGCTTAGATTTGACTTAACTATGACAATCCACCAAATGATTTCTGTGACTTAGTTAATTGTAGAGTCACTGAATACATAAAGTATTTAGACCTCATTATAAGAACTAGACAAAATGTGAATGTAATTGCTGTTACTTCAGCAGAAGCTGAGAGAGATTCGGCACCTTTAATACCACATTACTGATGGTCAGAGAAGTTCACAACTTAGGCTACAGCTGACCTAACAATCATCAGCTTAGAAGAGTTTGATCACAATTTTCTATCGAACTGTGGCCCACACCAGGGCTAAATGTCACCTCGTGACAGCCACACCCAACAAAGGGGAATGCCGATAGTTTATTCTATTGGGAGAACTTACTAATCAGGTAAACAACTTTTGTTACTACTTATGTAATTGGCAACCAGTTCTGTAAATATATATAGTTTAGTGAGAGACAAAATAGGAACAGAGTTTTTGTTTTTGATTTATACATTTATTTTTCTACACAGGTTCTTAAATATTTATTTTAAATATAATTTGATGACATTATAGTTACATTAAATAAATCAAATAGAGAGACTAATAGATGTGAAAAATGCATCATAAATTGTAACATGTTTGTAAATTATAATGGCAAAGATTAATATATTATTTTTTACACACACATACATTTTTATAAGCACATATATTTTTAAAAAGCAAGACTAAAAAAGAGTTTAGAAATATGCTCTTGCTTGAGCCTTGGGGCTAGGAGTCAACACTTCTCTTTAAAGAAATGAATCTGTGTGGTAGGTCACTTGTGTGTAGAAATGTATTTCAATACAGCCAGTGGGACAGTGACAATAGCATACATTTTGTAGTCATAGGGGTCTGGGGTTCATTTACCTTGAGCCTAATCTGTGCAAACTTGGGCTACTTATGTAACCTTTCCGAGACCAGTTTTCATCCTTATAAAATGCAGATTAAATTTTTATATTCTTGAGAGTTAAGAATATAATGCTCCTATCTTTCTCCTCAATATATTGATAAATATTATTACTCATTTATTTTTGAAATATGTTTCATCTTTAAAAATTTTATTTTTATTTTTTTTAATTTTAGTTGTTTAAGTACAGTTTGTTTCATCTTTTTAATGTCAGGAATTTGGCCTCTGGTTTTTTTTTTAATTTAAGTTCAATAATTACCCTAAATGTAACAAAATTCTATTTTAAGTTATAACTTATTTTGTATTACAAAAGCAA